>CAUEGO010000103.1:0-10334 GCA_958496205.1 Idaea biselata
AAGGCCTCTCTCACACTCTAAGGGCTATATTTCACCGGAACACCATGGCGGCGCAACCAGTCGCCGCTACCAACAAATTAATATACAGCTCTATAGAGAGTTTCCCACTTGGTGGCGCAACCAATTTAGCGGCGCGACCAACTCGGACACGTGCACAGAGTTAGAGTTAGTGCACATGTTAGTGGTTGCGCCGCCACGCTGGTCGCGCCACCCCCAATTACTATAGCGCTGTAATGTGTCTCACTCACTCGGCCGCCGCCAGTCCGGCCGCCAGCCAGTGACGTTCCCACCTCACTGCATGCAGCACGTGTCGCACTGTTATGTCTCAGTGTGGTGTGGCGACTCTGGTGTCTGTATGGTGTCTAGTTTGGTAGCTTACGGACACCACGGTGGCGCAACTGGTTGCGCCGCCATGGTGTCCCGGTGAAATATAGCCCTAAGAGACAATTTAGGTATTTATTATTTACAGATTCCCGCGGTTTCACCCGCGTAAGTCCCGATCCCGTGGGAATATCGGGATCAAAAGTATGTTACTCAGGGTGAATGTAGCTTTCTAATGGTGAAAGAATTTTTGAAATCGGTCCAGTAGTTTCAGAGAAAACCCCCAATATACATACATACATACAAACATACATGTTACCAACGTTACCTCTTTATAATATTAGTATAGATAGATATAGATTACTAGAAAACCAGGCGAACTCCGTTTCGCCACCAGATGGCTTCGTTTTATGTAACATTTCGTTTGGTGATTAAAATATGAAGAAATTTTTTTTTGTTTTATAACACACATCAACACCGTCTAGGGATATTCAGAATTTCTCAATTTACTCAAAAATTGTGTTTACTAACAAACAACATGTATATATTTTTGTAAAGCCTACTTATCAGACTATGATTTAGAATACAACAAAATATTGTTTTATGCTTAAATATTTTTCTATTTAAAAAAACGCAAAAAGTGAAATAATGTTAAATTTAAGATAAAATGTCTATCTAAGGAAAAAAATAAAGTAAAACGAAATTATTAGGTTTTTTTATTTGAAGTTAAAATAAGTAGTCAGTGAAACCGCCCATGACGTTAATCACGGCCCTGCAACGGTTTTTCATGCTTTGAATCAGGTTGTCAATATCTTGCTGCGGAATATTGTCCCAGGTCCTGCTAAGATGCAAAAAAAGTTGCTCTTCAGTCGCAACATTTGGAGGCAAATTCCTCAAAGCCCTTCTTTGAAGCATATCCCACGCGTGCTCTATGGGGTTTAGGTCTGGTGACTGCGCGGGCCAGTCTAAGACCGACACGTCGTGCTCCTCTAGCCAGCTGGTCACCACTCGCGCAGTGTGCGGACGGGCGATGTCGTGCATGAGCGTGAAAACTTGGCCCATTTGCAGTCGATGGGGATAGATTATTGGTGCTAGCACCTGATTACGGTATTTTTCGGCAGTCATAGTGTTTCTGATCCAAACGAGGTCTGTTCTTCCACCAATACAAATTCCCGCCCAAACCATAATTGTTCCGACATGGTATTGATGGACCTCCTGAGGGTGTTGCAGACGGTTGTCACGACCAGAAGCTCGCCATACGCGTACTCTACGTGAATCAGAATGAAATCCGAATCGGGACTCATCGGTAAACAACACTACCGACCACTTGATATCTTCCCAAGGCAAATGTTCTCTAGCCCTCTGTAATCTTAGTCCACGATTTCCTCTGCGTAGTGCTAGAGTACGAAGCGGCCTGCGAGAATGAAGGTTAGCCTCGTGCAGTCTTCTCCTCACAGTTTGGTCACTGACAAGCACCTGGTGGTCTGACTGGAGCGTTTGAACCAACTGCATGGCCGTAACATTTGGTTGTCTTCTCGCGGCCACTTGCAAAAATCGGTCTTGTCTTTGGGTAGTTATCCGCTTTCCGCCTGGATGCCTTTCAGCCACTTCACCAGTAGCACGATAACGTGACCACAATCTTGATATCACGTTTTGTCTTGTTCCAAACTCCTCGGCAATACTCCGTTGAGTAGCCCCAGCTTGGAGCATTCCTACTGCCCTTAACATTTCGTTTCTTGTTAAATGACGCCGCTGCATGATGCATACAGTTGTATTAAATTGTAATTAATCAAAAAAAAAATATTAAAACTTCAATTTGTTTAAACAAAATGCTTAAAACTGCGTTAAGTAAATTTAAACCTTCGAACTCGCTACAATAATTGCCGCGCTAATCCTATGTTTTTAATTAATTTTTTAAAATTCAAATTTGGAATCATACAATAAGGCCTACACAATAAGGTTCCATTAAAATATTTTTAAATCGGCCAGTATTTTTTAAGGAACTTTATATAAAATATCCCTAGACGATGTTGATGTGTGTATTTGAAAAGGAAAAAAAATATTTTATTTATCGTACGTCATACGTCATCGTCATACGTCATCGTCATACGTCATCGTCATACGTCATCGTCATACGTCATCGTCATACGTCATCGTCATACGTCATCGTCATACGTCATCGTCATACGTCATCGTCATACGTCATCGTCATACGTCATCGTCATACGTCATCGTCATACGTCATCGTCATACGTCATCGTCATACGTCATCGTCATACGTCATCGTCATACGTCATCGTCATACGTCATCTTCATACGTCATCGTCATACGTCATCGTCATACGTCATCGTCATACGTCATCGTCATACGTCATCGTCATACGTCAGCGTCATACGTCATCGTCATACGTCATCGTCATACGTCATCGTCATACGTCATCGCTGAGTTTGATTTTGATTTTCCAGCTTTTCTTTTTAAATTTTTCCTGATTTTTTTGCTATATAAACCTCATCGAGCCCGAGACCTTTCCAACGAATGCAAAACCGTGGAAATCGGTTCGTGCGTTCTGGAGTTATAGCGTCAGGAAGGAAAACCCGACTTATTTTTATATAGTAGAAAACCCGACTTATTTTTATATAGTAGATTTTATATAGTAGATTATAATATTTTCTCTGTTGTGACTTTGTGATACAGGACAACTTAGCGATTATATCCTCTTTCCCTCTCTTTCCTAAGGAACCCTAAAATAAAAAAAGGTTTTTTTTTTGCGTTTCTACATGCTTAAGCGCAAGCACAGGCTTACACTCTATCTTGACAGCCGTGTCTGACTTTTTATTATTTATTAAAGTTTTATTCTTTTACTTCTTATAAGTATCATACACAACGAAATAACTACCCTTCTAATGGGAGAATCGAATACGTTTTTCTGCAATATTTCCTAAACTAATTTGTAAATGCGCAACGCAACACGCGCAAACCGCAAAAGGCCATTTCCATACTTCTAGAAAAAAAAAGAGTTTTTAGTATTGCCATTTTAGAAATTACAACGAAATTTATAGAAGTTATCTTTACTTTAACATCATTTTAATTTGATAGGTAACTTCGATCATTAAATCTTAACAAATTATAATAATACGGAGACGTTCTTTGGCATAATATTTCTACAGATTATTAATACCTAAGCTTCTTAAAATTAGCTTGTTTTTGGTTGTTTTGTTAGCCTTTTCTCCCCCTCAGCAGTGGCAACACTCATTACTCTAGACATTTTGTTTTCGGGTGTGTTACGGTTTTCCCTGTGCGTTTTCCTCGTTTTGTGATTATTTGGTCAGTCCGCATCGCATTATTTCTATAAATTAAAAGAAAACAGACAAATAAGTGTTCTCGTTTATTTCGTGTCGCTCTTTAAACAAATTATTGTCTAGATTGCATTGCCGTGCAAGCTAATCGTAGTAGCGTCGCTGACTCGCTGTGCACCTTAATTTTTCCAGACAAGAGATTTAATAACAAATTAAAACCATGAACACTCGAAACCGCAGTGGTGCAAACTACAGTAAGTATTTTTCGCCCTTAATACGTTTTAAATATATTAGTCATCATTTCTGCAAATGAACAGTTACAATGGCGTTTCGGCCCGCCATCATGCTTATCGATCCTATTTTGTGATGTTCCCGTCCAAGTGTCCTACTATCCTACTATTGAACCTTTTGTTTCAGACAACAGGAACTCCGGCCGCTTCAACACTCCGGGACAATTTGTGTCTGCTGGAGAGGTAAATTTCTTTTCAATTCTATGAAAGCTTTGGATTAAAAGGACATTTCTAAAGATATTCTAATATTCTATGAATTTTTCAACTACAACAAACTTTCATCATAGAAGCTTCAGATATGAATGAACTGTATTAAAATAAAGAACCTGTCCTACCACAGCATAATGCGGAGGCCCATGATCCCTGGCGCTGGCCTAAAGTCAACGACTGCTCTCTGACTGCGCCCGAGTCTGGTGTCAATATGCCATTGTCATACGGGAGACACATGAGCTGAAGCTCGTTGTGAATCTCTTGTGATGATCGACTCCACTAGGGAGTGAACACACCCTGGTAGGCATGGCAACCTGCTTTATATATATAATTCTTACCTTTCAATCAGTTAGTAGACCTAAGGCTAACCTTATCCTAGAACAAGGTGTCCCAATATGTTTATTAGACCAACAGAAGCTAAAACCATACTTTAATGTTTCTCATGCAGGCAAAAATAATGCCTCTTTAATGTTTCTTATGTATACATAAACTCATATTTATTTACTGAAATACCTGTAAAATCACCGATATTAAAATGTATCTGTATTTGAAGGGTAAATTGATATAAATAGTGCGGTAAGATCCAGACGCATGCCTCTCAGAGAGTAGTGGAATGGGTTGAGAATGCATTATGATCACGAGATTGTTATCTCGTGCCCATACGGGTTCTCTAGACTAAGTAGTCAGTAAGCTACTCCGTTTCCTTGCATGTGCGGGCCCCGTGGAGTTGTAAATATAATGTTGTTGGTCCGAGGGACCTTACTGGCTGGGATACATGGCACTTGACACTTTAAAGTATTTAGAAAGTTAATTTGAACATTTTAATGGACAACATTACAGTCAGTTACTTGTTGAATCTGTTGTCTCGGTATTGTATGATGTAGCGAGAACAACAATGAAAACAAATACTCGTCCTGCTTGTTTAGGGTTGCCAGGTGTCCGGCTTTATCCGGACATGTCCGGCCTCCTAAGATTGAGTAGGTGTAAACCAGACAGTGACAGACTAATGATTTTCTAAGTAGTTTTGTACGAGTACAGCAATTACATAAATTGTGATTTAATTATTTATTTATTTAACACATTAACAGCATTACAGGTTTTACCTATTGCGCTTTTACAGAATTACTTAACTTAAGATTACAAAGTACAAATCCTATTTACACAGAAACTTAGTGTGTAAACTAAAACTATGATTTGAATTCGTAACGTTAAAAGGTAGTTAATTTTGATCGTTAAAACTACAAATCTATTGAACATGGGATAACGGTGTTTACTTACGTAGGTACATGCAACATCACACCAAATTCGACAAAAACATACCAAACTCATAGTGGTACATGTTGAAACCAAACACATACACAGAAACCCAGCTAAAATTGATAATACTTAATAAAATAGAATATAACACAAAGCTCCAATTAAATAAAATAATCTACGCAGATTAACAATCTCCGCTATGAGTAGCCATTAATGTTTACCAATTGAATATTGTTGAGTTAATGGAGTTCAATAAGTAGCCTAGCCGGTAACAGAGGTGATTGTGGTACAACTCCACTGGGTGACACATGCTTGGAATATGGTTGATGATGGACGGTGTGCAACCACCTTCACTTCAGTGTTTGAATGAGGATGAATGATTTCGTTACCTTGAAGTTATGGGATTTTCCATTGATTTTATTTTTGATATTGCTTTTACCATCACTGTGACAGATCCCTTGTTTTCTGATGATTATGAGACATGGTGTAAAACTTTTATCCTTTGGTAACACTCTGTTAAAATATTTTTTTTAATAAATTCCTCTAGTAAGTTACCAACCAAACCCTAATATACAATAATACAGATGTGTCTCACTAACGCCGCATGGCTAAACCAGTTTTCTTGTACAAAATATGTGTATAAGTTGGAAGGATGTATGGAGTGTATGTCCGTGTGAACGTGTCGGTGGTAACACATCGCTCACACAGCTGAATGTGGCAGCTGGCGCCGGCTGCCTCCGTGCAAACCACGCAGTACGACTACTATCAGGTGAGACACATACATATCTTTATAGTATAGCCTAGGGTTCTATATTGTAATTATAATTTGTTTTACTTACGGACAGCAGGCAGGGAATTATAATAATCTTAGGTAATTAACTTTAAATAATTATTTCAATAAGGTGAATCATATCAAGACTGTAAACATAGTGGAGACTGGGGAGATGTAAAATGTTACAAAAGTGTAGAAAATTTCGCGTGAATTGACGAGCTCTGTGACGCTTGGGACTTCGAACAGCGGATTGCGACGCAGAAAGGTTGCGGGTTGATTCCCGTCGGGAACAAGTATTATGCTTACAAATATATGAATATTTATTTCTGGTGTGGGTGGTAAAATATGTATATATTTACAAAAGAAAGATAAATTCAAGTATTAATATATCCATTTCACAGTCAGCATATGGAGTGTATCAGGATGGCGGGTGTATGTCTTAAAATTGTAAAGTTATATACCTGAGAGGAATACCAGAACTACTGAAACTACTGCAACCTGCATAGATAACATCTTCATATCCGAAGATGTTACTGCTATTAGCAAATCTGTTATAAACAAATTGCAATCAGATCATAGTGGCCAGTTAGTCAATTTTGTAATAGTAAAAAAACCAATACCCAAAAGAAAAATAACATATGTGCCAGTAACTGCCGTTCGACTAGAGAAACTTAAATTGAATTTGGCTAACGTCATGCCATTTCTACCATGTGACATGGATGCAAACATATTATACAACAACTTTTTTTCAGTTCTTAACGAACAGTTTCAATCTATTTTCACGTCCAAATCAATGGTGGTATCAGGCAAGCGTGAGTTCAGTGACTGGGCCACGGTCGGCATTCATAGAAGCAGACGAAAACTTTACGAGTTGTACGCAGAGAGACAGTTTCATACTTCAGAGGAGTTTAAGGCTTACGTTAAAAATTATTCAAAGATATTTAAAAGAGTTTGTATATTGGCGAAGTCCTTACACATTAAATCTACAATACAGAATAGTAATGATAAAATTAAAGCCACTTGGAAAATAATAAATGCTGAAACTGGTAAAGTCTTTAACAAAAATATTGATTTTAAGTTGGACATTGGCGGAAGGATGACAAACACTGACCAAGATGTTGCGAATGAGTTTGAGAATTTTTTCACTAATGTGCCTACTACTCTGACAAAAGCCCTAAACTCCTCTACCCCCATTGCTAAATCTCTTTTAGAAGCAAATGTACCTGAATGTAGTAAAGCATTTCAATTCAAATATGTTAAAAAACATGATATTTTAGTAATTTTTAAACAAATCAATGTAAAGAAAACTAAAGACTTATGGGGGATTTCTGTTCCTATTGTTAAATCCTTGATAGAAGTTATTGTACCTGAGCTTGTTATTATATTCAATAGGTGCATAGATTGTGGCGTGTTTCCTGATCAAATGAAATTTAGTAAAGTAATTCCATTATTTAAATCCGGTAGTACATCGGACCCCTCTAATTTTAGACCCATATCAGTACTACCTACATTAAGCAAAATTTTTGAAAAAATTATATTGAACCAGCTACTAAAGCATTTTGAGGACAACAATATTTTACACAATAAACAGTTCGGTTTTAGTAAGGGTCGCTCGACTACTGATGCGGGCATTGCATTAATTGAAAACATATTTGATGCTTGGGAGGAGTCGCATGATGCATATGGCGTATTCTGTGACCTCTCCAAAGCGTTCGATTGTGTTCGACATGATACTTTGATCATGAAGCTACGACACTACGGTATCGGGGACGGCGCATTGGATCTTCTTTCTTCTTACCTGAGTGATAGGATTCAGTGTGTCGACATTAACGGTAAACGTTCCCCTGGATCACCTGTAACTTTAGGAGTTCCTCAAGGATCCATATTGGGACCTTTTTTATTTCTAGTATATATTAACGACTTACCTTTCCTCGTGAAGGAAAATCATGGGATAGTATTGTTCGCAGATGATACCTCATTGGTATTTAAAGTAAAAAGACGACAATCTAATATTGACGACGTGAACAATGCTCTCTCTAGATTAGTATATTGGTTTAATGTTAATAATATGCTACTAAATGGATCTAAAACTAAATGTATTCGATTCACACTACCAAATGTAAAACAAGTTAAAACTTCTGTAAAAATTGATAATGAGGAGATCGAAATAGTCGATAAAGCTGTCTTTCTGGGTATAACTTTAGACGCTAAGCTTCAATGGGGCCCACACGTGGAAGCTCTGTCGAAAAGGCTTAGTTCCGCAGCTTACGCAGTTAAGAAAATCCGGGAATACACAGATGTTGAGACGGCCCGCCTAGTCTACTTCAGTTACTTTCACAGCATCATGTCATATGGTATCCTGCTGTGGGGGTGTGCTGCTGACATAGAAACCATTTTTGTTTTGCAAAAGAGAGCGGTGCGAGCTATCTACAAAATGGGCCCCAGGGAATCGCTTGAAGAAAAGTTTAAAGAGATAAACATTTTAACTGTTTACTCTCAATACATTTATGAAAATCTGCTATACGTACATAAGAATAAATCAAGTAAATTTCACAAATACAGTGATGTCCGCCAGGTTAATTTGAGACACAAGGATGATCTGACTGTGCCCTATAGTAGGCTCCAGAAAATAAGTAAGTCGTTCTGTAGCACTAGTGTACTTTATTATAATAAACTACCTGAAGACGTATTTGACATGTCCATTACAAGATTCAAAAAATATATTAAACTTAAATTGTGTAATAAGGCGTACTATAGCACGTCAAAATATTTTGATGAGAAGAATCCATGGACATGATTGTTAACTGCTCCTGTTCAGATTAAGATCTGTATTATGACGATTGTAATATAAAACATGATAAAAAAAATAATTGAAAAAAAAAACCCCATGAGTTTCTTGTGGTTTCTTCTCATCGGAGGGCGCGTTCCGAAACCTCGGTAAATTAAAATCTCGACGTTTCAAAACGTACGTATGTGTGTATAATATACGTTCTAAATGAATAAAAAATTTTGAGTTTTGAGTTTTGAGTTTTGAATGTACTGAATGTACCTGAAATTTAGAGCAATGTACTATTTCAGGGCCAAAGTTATTAAAGAAACACGTTACACCCGCCACCTGACGTCAGGTTGGCGGGTTACCTTGTTTCTTTAATAACTTTGGCCCTGAAATAGTACATTGCTCCAAATTTTAGGTACATTCAGTACATTGCTAGTACATTCCTCTCAGGTATATAACTTTACAATTTTAAGACACCCGCCATCCTGATACACACAGCGTATGGCATAGTATGATGCTGACATTTCGTTTTGCAACACTTGGAATAACTTTGTTACATGCCTTGTACAAAAACCAACTCCCTACCTACTGCGAGTTACTAGACGAATTGTTATTAATGTTGATATCCAGCCATAGTTAGCAATTAGTTATTTGAGACAATAAGGCTGCCTTACTCCATTGAACTAACTAATCCGGATTAGCTAGTTCTCGACATTCTGTATTGACATTTGCTAATCCGTGCTAGCTAATCTGGACTAGTTAGTTCGATGTTGCTGTGCAAACCCGCCTAATTAAAATAGAAACTTAAAAACAACAAAAAAAAATTCATTAATTTTGGCAGAACAATATAATAAATATTATTTTAAATTAAATATAATTATAAATTATACATAGCGTGAATTTATTGGACCAAAGAAACACCCATTTTTTAAACTTTGCCACACATTTCATCCCTTTTGGGGTATAATGTTTAGCACTTATTGGATGCTTACATCCGAAATTTGTTGTCTCGACTATCAATGGTTAAGGCTGTGCGTTGTCATCCATCAGTCAGTAAATTAGGAAAAAGCCTTTTCATTTGTAGATATAGATGACGATAGAGGCATCTTAATTGCCTTGTTCAATAGTTTATGGAGTGTTGTAGTATTGTCTAACATGTGTGATGTATGTGTAACGTGTTTCGACTGTCAACCAGCAACCGGAGTCCCAAGCTCAAGTGAACTACTTGACCAAGCCCAAGAACGAGCCGACGACGCCGACCGCCAACGTCAACACAAACCTGCAGCAGCTGACGCCGTTGCAGGTACCTCACCTTACATGTCTCTTATGCCAGGCTAACCTCACCTTACATGTCTCTTATGCCAGGCTAACCTCACCTTACATGTCTCTTATGCCAGGCTAACCTCACCTT
>CAUEGO010000104.1:0-13844 GCA_958496205.1 Idaea biselata
TATTGTACTTAAATTTATGACGCAGGTTATCAGATCTGTGTGATTTTTTGCTATAGAAATACGTCGCATTATTTTTGACGAAATTACTTATTTCAAAAATATATATAGAAGGTACAGTAAGAAAGTTTTCTTTTTTAAAAATGTCCTTCAGGGATTCAATACTTTGCATGTTGTATATAGCTCGAAGGCATCTTTTTTGGAGTAGTAATGTTGATTTAACATCAACGGAATTCCCCCAGAATATAATTCCGTATGATAAATGAGGGTAAATGTAACCATAATACGCTTGTTTTGCAATTTTTCTAGAAGAAATTGAGCTGAGAACTGAAAGAGCATAACAATACTTTGAGATTTTACTATTAACCTTTTTTACCAAACCTAAGATCAGTCGACCATCGCCCTCTGCCGGGTTAAAAAGTTAGTGTTCCTCCTCATTGGACCGCATATTTTAATGATCCGAAATGATCGGACCACATGACAACATAGCAGGTAGGTGCCACCTACTACTACTGTATTACTGACCGATGGAACATGGCGCGGACTGGAGGCGTGGGGGAGGCGCGGCGCGGGCGTGCCCCCGTCGCCTTGACCCCCCGCCCCCGCCTGCCCTCGGCCGTGCTTCTCCACCACTACCTGTAACACGATTGTCTCCCTCATTCTCCATCTACATATTGAAAATATCGGTGCAGTGAGTGAGACAGCGCATCACTGACCTGTAGGTATGATGCAGTCCGGTCGTGGTAGCGGGCGGGCGCTGCGGGCGGCGTCGCGCTCGGCGCAGGCGGCGGCGACTCCGTGTCTGCAACAAGCATCTCGGGGTCAGCGCGGGGAGCGGGGCGGCGGCCGGTCCCGCTCGCCCGCGCCGCGCACTCACCGAGCCTCGTGGCGGCCACCTCCCGCTCCCCGCTAGTCGCGTGCGACGCCCCGCGCCGACACTCGCACCGCGCCTTCTCGACGCCCTGCTGACTCTCCATCACTCTGTCCAATACCTTCCTATTATTACGGCTACACTTAACTACGCGTCACGCCTGTATATACTCGAGCCTGTTGATTTTAAAATTTGCACTCTACGCAGCTTTATACTATTTATAATTATTAATTATAGATAAATACTAAGGTAGGTTTGTTTTTATTGTCTTACAATACAGCGTGACATTGAAGTGACACCAAACGTCTGTCTGTGATTTGTTATAAACAAGTTTATATTTCCAATTTTCTGTTCATGACCCTGTGGCAACGCCTTACCCAAGCCAATAATTGAAAACCTCACGACGACGCGTGCGTGACGACGGTGACGACCGTCGTGACGGATATCAGCTTGACAGGTTGATATCTATGTTTGACAGCTGTCATCCAAAACGAAGGTCTTGAAGAGCTCTATCACTTATGCTAACGAAGTTGTGGTCTAGGGTCAATAGTTTCCGAGATATTGACGTTTTAAGATTGACAGCTGTCATCTTAAACGAAGATCTTGAAGAGCACTATCACTTATCCTAAGGAAGTTGTGGTCTAAGGTCAATAGTTTCCGAGATATTGACGTTTTAAGATTGACAGCTGTCATCTTAAACGAAGATCTTGAAGAGCACTATCACTTATCCTAAGGAAGTTGTGGTCTAGGGTCAATAGTTTCCGAGATATTGCCGTTTTAAGATTGACAGCTGTCATCTTAAACGAAGATCTTGAAGAGCACTATCACTTATCCTAAGGAAGTTGTAGTCTAGGGTCAATAGTTTCCGAGATATTGACGTTTTAAGATTGACAGCTGTCATCTTAAACGAAGGTTGAAGGTAAAATAGGTAAAATATATATGTATTACTCGTAATACACCTAACAAATAAAAAAAAATATGTGTGTTTCCATAGAAAAAAAGGATGTTTTGTTCGATTTTATCAAAAAAACGGGCAAAGTTGGTATATTTTACCTATTTTACCTTCAATCTTCGTTTAAGATGACAGCGGTCAATCTTAGCTGAAATGGTGCGGAACCTTTAGTGCGCTCAGAATCGCACTTGGCCAGTTTTGTCCTATAAGGGTTTTTTTAATGAAAATTAGAAAATTTAAAAGCCAAGTGCAATCGAGTTACAATTTTTTGTGATTGGTTTGCGCGCGCGCTTGTACTGCGACGCGACGCGACGCCGACGGTGCGGGCGGCGCGGGCGTGGCGGTAGCGGGCAGTCGCGGCTAGCGCGGTGCCGCGGTCGCACGTATCGGTCAATCTATAGCACATACGAGTACTAAATTCGCACGTCTCATATCGCTCGCGTTCGTTGCTTGCGCTCATTTCTCTTAGCAAAATAACATTCATCCGTATTCTTCGGTTCATCCAATCTAGGCAGGAGACGTGTTGTGTGACTCGCCGGCAGGACCGCTCCATGCCTACACATTCAAATACGATACGCTATCTACGACACATGGAAATTCCCGGTTGGTACCTATTAAAATTATTTATGATAATGGCGTGTGTTTTCCTGGATAGACTGTGGAACGAAAAAAACAACTACCTAGATATATACCGAGTACCGACTGACAACTAGGTAAGTATAAAGACGGGGACAAACAGGGGCACGGTCGCGTTCGCGAGCGCATGGTTCGTTCGGCTCCGTTCCATTCGTCCTGGGGCATATTCCTGGAGTTCTGTGGAAAAGTAGCAGGACAAGTTATAGAAAGAGGTAAATAGATTGTTCTTCCTTTCTACCTACGAATTTTATTATAAAATTCTAGAGTGGACCCGGGCGGGTTGGGTAGTGTTGGGCGGGTTGTGTGTTTGTGGATGTGATAGTGTTCTATTTTCTGTAAGTTACTGCCTATAGTAATAAAAAAAAATTCAACGTGATTTACAAACATCAATGTTAGTGAACACATGGCGAAAAAAAAAACAATGCTATCGCTTAATCTGTGGACGTGATGCCCCGAAATGTGCAAAAAAGTAGGCATTTTTCAATTTTTACTAAAAAGTGACGTACAGCTCGAACCGTTTGAGATAGAAAAAAAAACGTATTCTGGGCAGCCAACCCTTCCCCGCAAGCCGCCCGTGCAGGGATATCCACTGGTCTCCGGACATCTATTATATAAAAATCAATCCCTATTTCCCTTGGTCACGCACGGCATCACACTTAAACTTTTACACATATTTCGATAATTCTTTTTTTGTTGTGAGCGCTATTGTCAGGATAAGGTTCTTATGAAAGAAAAAATGCTGAACCGATTTTGATGAATGTTGATATGGAGATAGATACCGACCTATATTATATGTCGCAGTCACATCAATTAATGTGAGACGGAAATTGCTTCAAGAACAATGTGTTTATTCATAAGCAATTCGGTACAGTCTTGACCTCAACGAATGTCGCCTGAGAAACTTAAGGAGTCCATTGATTCCCACAGATCGGTCGCGGGCCTCGTCCTAGGCATACGATGATAGAGACAAAATTGCTTCTCCGTTTCTATACCTGATAGTCTATTTTATAGCATTCCTTTACCTCCTGACTAGACTGTTATGTGATGGTAATAATGTAACTTAGATACTCCTTGTTTTGTGACGATTATACTATAAAGACTGTGTGTGTTATAAAACGTGTTTTATCGTATTTGCACTATTTTATCCACATACCTACGCCCACACATATTTCTGAAACGTCTGAAAAACATAGACATTACTAAAGAGACTCCGTCAAAATAAGTATATAAATGAAAGTCGTGTTAGTGGGGTAGGGTATAAGAAGTAGGTAGTAGGGTAGGGTAGTGGTAACATTAGTAGGCTAGGGTTGTAGTAGTAGTAGGGTAGGGTTGTAGGTTTTTTTATATCTAACGGACAGGACAACGTCTGTCGGGTCAGCTAGTTGATTATAAAACCTATTTGAGGAGTCTGGGAATTACTTCAAGGCACCGATGAGATAACCAGTGCTTCAAGGAGTTTGAAACTTAAAAAAAATAAATAAAATTTTTCATGAACATTTCTACTCAGGATCAGGAGTTTGGGAATCAATGTACCTACCTATGAGATTCTTATTAGAGATGGGCCGACTAGGGGTTCTGCCGACTAGCAGACTAGCCGACTAGTCGGTTCCAAAATTGCCGACTAGTCGGCAATTCAGATCACTATAATTCCCAGATATTTGGGTTTATCATGACCACTCGGCGATTGTTGGTATTTTTGGATAAATTTGCACTTCGAAAGCTGTAACGAAACTTCCAAAAAATATTGAAATAAAAATAAAAGTTAAAAAAAAATAATCATGGAGCATAGTTATGACATTTTAGATGTTTGATGTTAAGATGATGTATGTAGGCTATGACGTGTTTTGTTTACGTTTTTCTGACTACCCACCTTCTTACTTTACTATTAATTCAATTAAATATTGGTTTTATTGCATAATTGTTAATTGACTAGTCGGCATAATTTGCCGACTAGTCGGCCCATATCTAATTCTTATCTTTTCGCCACAATAGAACTGAGTACCTACTTTGAGAATAACCCGTGTCTGAGTTCGTCAACTAGGTAGGTAGGTACCTATTTATAGAAAATATAAAGGCGAAAGTAACTCTGTCTGTTACGTTTCACGCCTAAATTGTATTTTGGTTTCCTAGAGGTAGATACGACCTTGGAAAAGGACAACATAGGCTACTTTTGATCTTCCGCCGCCCCCAGGGTGGAGGGTGTTGACATTAAATCTTTAAATGGACCTAAATTTAAATTTAAATTAAAGAATTGGCTTATTGACAGAGCATTTTATAATCTTGACGAATATTTTAAATTTAAATAACTGTGACTGAAGTTTTATTATTTCTAAGGTTTTTTTTTCTTGCTATTTTTTGTTATAATAAAATTATCATCATTTGACATTCATAAACTATTTTCAATTTTCATATGGTTTGACATTTAATAATTTGTAGTGATGATAATGTATCTAATGATGTTGTTTTTTTTTTTTTTTGCAATACTTGTAATTAAGTTATTTTAACTGTTTAATAATAATATTATTGTATGCCCTGTGTGGTAACTATTGAGACTAACTTATAGCACTATTATCTGCTGATGTACATAGTTATGAACAATAAATGATTTCTATTCTATTCTATTCGGTTATAAATGTTATGATATACTAGACTCGGCTTAGAATGCGCATTTACGAAATATTTTGTCGATTTCGAGACGAGTATAAACTCGTCATCTACAGATAGTCCGGATCCTAACGACAAACACCAATAGTTTTGACATTAAAGCAAGACACTGTATAGGCACCTACTTAGCTACCTACTCGTTACTTAGGTGGACCGCCCGCGCCGTGGACCCGAGTTGAAAACACCCGTCACCGGGTGCCACCAAACGGAGACACGGGAGCTTGGGGGGTCACAGTATTTGTCATTATATGTATAGGGCAAGTGTGGTATCGTTTTCGGACAAATTAAAGATGGCCCACCATTTTCTGAAGCTTACTAAAGATAATGTTTAATTAAAATACGAGATGATTTTCGCATACCTCTACGTTCATCGAGAAATTACGATATAAATAGAGAAAAAGAGACTAAATAATGTTTCTCGTCCTTGTATGCTAAGCCTGCAGAAGTGCGTATACAGACAGCCGAAAGATAAGCTTCAACCGAGTGTGAATTAATTTACACACACATTGATATATATGTAATATAAATTCCAATGTTTATATGATTGAATCATAGATAGTATTGATGGTGGCAGCTGGGTGACTGGGTGGTACCTTCGCGTGTCTAGCTGAGGAGACCGCAGCCGCAGACAGCGCGCGAGTGATGCAGCGAGCGTGGTGTCTGGCGCTGGTGGTGGCGGCGGCCGTGGCGGTGGACGACGCGCGGGACAAGGAGCCGCACTGCTACAACGCCACGGATGCCGGGTGCCAGCGCCTGCGGTGCTACCCGCACCAGCACCCAAATAAATGCGACTTCAAGGTGCAAGGTAGGTATAGTGCGCACTAGATAGATAACCTACGTAGTAAGTAGGTACTAGTAATGGGCCAGCCATGGGATCAGCCGACTAGTCGGCAGATAACATTCGGGTTTTCGTCATCATCGGCTCGCACTCACGCCGCGCCGCCGCCCCCACACACGCCCGTGCCGTCAGAACACTATTACATTCTATAAATAAAATGTCTCAACCACGTCTCAACTATGCCCTAGGCCCAGTTGTGTTCTTTTTAACCGACTTCCAAAAAAGGAGGAGGTTATCAATTAGGGCATGAATCCCGGAATCCCGGGATATCGTAATCCCGGGATCTCGGACGCAAAAGTTCGATATTATAATCCCGGGATTGAGTGATCCGATATCGATATTTGAGCAATTTACTATTTGGGTTCAAATTAAGGTTTTTAGCTATATTTTTCTTCATGGAATTATTGAATAGAACTAAAATAAAATTAAACCCAAATTAGTCTACCCCTGAGGAAGAGATCTGTAAAGATTTAGAAGCGTAGGGAATTGGTAAAATGTTTAAAACAATAAAAGTAACGTGATTCATTGCAATTTTTAAGAAAAGTTATTTTTATAAATACAAGCTCGCCTGCAAAAAATTTCTGCTAACATCATTTTAATATTGCGCCTAGAATTTCGCGCGAAAGTTTTAGACACTTTCGGGTTTAGGCTATTTGTCCACCATATTTCCAAAATGATGGGGTGGACGGCCCTCGGGGTAACTTATTTACGTAATGAAACTAGAGTCTTAAATATATTAAATATTTTAGATTTTACACATTTTTATTGTATTAAATTCGCCTTTTTAATGATATCTAAAATCCCAGTATCAAACCCGGGATCCCGGGATTGAGCTCTTAATATCAATATCATCCCGATATTGAACACCTTTCGATATTGCCTGCCCTATTCTCAATTCGTCGGGTTTTTATTTTTATGTATGTTCCCCGATTACTCGAAGATGCCTGAACCGATTTAGATAATACTTTTTTTATTTGAAAGGAGATATATCACAGTTGGTCCCATAAATTTGATGAAGATCGGATGAGGACCTTCGGAGTGATGAACAGGATTGCACCTGGACAGTGCAGTAAAGTGCTCACTTTTTTATTTCCACCAGTAGAATAAGGCTATAAAAAATAGATACTGATGAATGAGAATATGGTTTCAGAGTCTCCATATCTGAAACCACCTTCTCATCACAGAACTCCTCAATGATTAAGGTTATGGATACCATTTTTAATGATTTTATCGTGGTAATTGAAAGTACACTAAAAAGGATAAAATAAAAAAAATAATTTAAAAAAATTCAAGTCCATCGTCAAAAAAAAGCGTTAAATTACCTACATATAGGATGTACCTACTCCTGAACTTCGAAAGTTGTTTACTTCGACACGCTACTTACTTCGAAACCATTTAAATCTTACTTCGACATCCACTTGTTCGATAGATAATTATTTCGACAGAAATACCTTCAACATGATACTGCTCTGAAATACAAATCTGTCGAATTATTGATCTTCGAAGGTTTGTGTTATCGAAGTATGCTTTGTCGAACTAAAACATGTCGAATTAATGATCTTCGAAGGTTTATGTTGTCGAAGTATGCTGTATCGAACTAAAACTCGTCGAATTATCTACAGTCGAAACAATGTCTCGTCGATTTAAATGGTTTCGAAGTAAGGAGCGTGTCGAAGTAAACAACTTGCTAAGTTCAGGAGTACACCCCTACATACATTGCCACCGACTTATCTTTTATGTAATCTGAAGTCGGGCAGCCAAACTATACAATCCCACCTAGTGAAGGGCCGTTCCCGGGAATATTGGAAATTTTGGGAATATTCCCAGTAACGTTTCCGGCATTATTCCCAAAAATGGAAATATAGGGGAAAATTTCTTACTTTGCGTATTAGTTTTGTATGTTTTTTTGTGAATCAATAAATTTGCAGTACTAATATCGTTTAATATACTTAACTCAAAAAGTGAATTGCCCTTCTAAGGCAAAAATTCCCGTAAATTTCTAAAACTCCTGGGATTATTCCCAGTAAACCAATGTTTCCGGGAATATTTCCGATAATAATTTAATAATGAAACACTAAACACTATTTTTCATTATTTTTTATTAAAATGTAAAATTGTTTTTTACGAACTTTTAAACACATTACAGGAAAAAAAATAAAAAATTAACTCGGTGGAAAAAAGATATGGGGATTTAATTTTACGTTTTGTTGTAGGAATTATGAATTACCTACTAGCACATGTAGTTTTTGATTTCGTGATGAGATGAGTATTCCGTGATGAGTCAGTCAGTGATTTTCGCTTTTATAAATACCTATGAAAGATAGATAAATCTACTTATATCTATCTTATCTTCTTCTATCTTCTTCTTATACAGGGTGTTTCGACGAGGGGGTATTAATCCGAAAGGGGGTTGTTCTAGAGGTCTAGACGAACAACTTATGTTCTACAAGTTTTGGAAATTCGAAGTAGATTTCGAAAATTTTGAGTTTAAAGTTTGCATGAAAATCAGCTGTTTTTTAGAGTTTGAGGTCATTGGCCTTTTGGTGCCCTTTTATTTAGTTTGGACCACTACAATCTAAACATTAGTTGCCTTTTTTTTTACAAAAACAGCTGTTTTTTTTAGTGACACAACTTTAAAATTTTCGAAAAAAAAGTTCGAATTTCCAAAAATCGTAGAATAAAAGTTGTTCGCCTAGACCTCTAGAACAACCCCCTTTCGGCTTAATACCCCCTCGTCGAAACACCCTGTATATAAAAATGAAACGTTTTCCGTTGTCACGACTCACGACATCACGCGTGAACGGCTGGACCGATTTCGATAATTCTTTTTTTTGTTGTATTTGCTATTGTCAGGAGAAGGTTCTTATGAAAGAAAAAATGCTAAACCGATTTTGATGATTTTTATTTTTTTATACTAAACGACAGGACAACGTCTGTCGGGTCAGCTAGTCTATAATAAATCTAATCTTACCTATATATCTATAGATAGATAAATAGATATTTGGAAAAACGCATTTTCCCTAGTTAAAACTAGTTTTAATTAAGGTGCTTCGTTGAAACGCGTTTTCCCTAGTTAAAATTAGTTCTAACTAAGGTGCTTCGTTAAAACGCGTTTTCCCTAGTTAAAACGCGTTCTAACTGAAAACGGGTTTTAACTGTAACATATATTTAATATTTTAGGAAAACACTTCAGTATAATCTACTCGTACGGTATCAGCATAGAGTTATATTGCAATGTGGCCGGGACAGACCTCCTGCCGTTAGCAGCCCTGCCGCGCTTCGCGACGAAGCTCGAAGTCGAGTTTGTGACGGTGAAGAAGTGTCAGTCCACTGTGTACGCGGACGTGCTGCGAATGCTGAACGTATCGTACGAGTCCTTGTACCTGAACCTGAAGTCGTCGGAGGGGCTCGTGGGCGCGCACCTCGCGGGGCTGTCGGCAGACCTCACACAGCTCACAGTGTACGCCGCGGCCGGGACTGGCCCGCTGCGGCTGCCCGCCAACCTGCTCGAACTGCCGAAGCTGCGCAAGCTGGCCGTGACGTCCGCCACCGTAGTGACCATAGACCGCAAAGCCGGCGACGACTCGAATTTGGAAGACCTGTACATCAAGGACGCGGATGGGGCGCTGCTCGCGAACTGGTCGCTGCCCCACCTCCGCGTCGTTCGGCTGGTGGGGTGGCGCAACATGACGCCGCCGGCGGTACCCACATGCGCCGCGCTCGTCAACCTCACGCTGGAGGCGCCGCGCGTCTGCTCGCTGCCTGCGCGGTGGGTGGCGCGGTGCAGCAACCTAGCCGCGCTGACGGTCCAGGACGCGCGCTGCCTCACCAAGCTGCCGAGGGGGCTGCTGGCTAACGCCTCCTCTCTGAGAACGCTCGTGATAAAGTCGACAGGGCTCACCTCGCTCCCGGAAGACCTGTTCGTCGACACGTTGGGCCTGGAATACCTCGACCTCAGCAATAATCATCTCAAAGAACTACCCAGGTAGGAACCTACCTATTTAGTATTTTCGAAACTTATTTTATTATATTTTAAGACCACTATTATTAGAATTTTGTTTATTACTCGGCTGCAAGGAAAGGTTTTTATTAGAGATGGGCCGACTAGGGCTTCTGCCGACTAGCAGACTAGCCGACTAGTCGGTTCCGAAATTGCCGACTAGTCGGCCGACTAGTCGGCAATGCAGATCATTATAATTCCAAGATATTTGGGTTAATCATGATCACTCGGCGATTGTTGCTATTTTTTGATAAGTTTGCACTTCGAAAGCTGTAGCGTAAGTTCCAAAAAATGGTTGAAATAAAAATAATAGTTGAAAAAAAAATGGAGCTGAGGCATAGTTATGACATTTTAGATGTTTAGATGATGTATGTAGCCTATGACGTGTTTTGTTTACGTTTTTCTGAATTAGTAGTACAGTTTAGAAGGTGGGTACCTTCTAAACTGTACTACTAATTCAATAAATATTGGTTTTATTGTATAATTGTTAGTTGACGACTAGTCGGCATAATTTGCCGACTAGTCGGCGCCTGCCGACTAGTCGGTTGAACTGTCGGGAAAGTCGGCCCATCTCTAGTTTTTATGTTTTTCGTGTCTTTTTTGTATGTTTGTAATACTCTTTATTTCATCGTTTTTTCCAAACCACTCAACGGATTTCCCGCCTGCTTAAACAACTTAAAAGATTAAAGTAAAAGTAAAGTAAATAAAACTTTGTTCAGTGACCACAATGACTTGTTTTATTTACTTACTTTTCATCTTTTAAGTTTTTATTTAAAGTTTTTTAAGCAGGCGATTTTTTAGGGTTCCGTAGCCAAATGGCAAAAAACGGAACCCTTATAGATTCGTCATGTCTGTCTGTCCGTCTGTCCGTCCGTATGTTTTCTCCGAAACTATAAGAGCTATACTGCTGAAACTTGGTAAGTAGATGTATTCTGTGAACCGCATTGAGATTTTTACACAAAAAGAGAAAAAAAATAATAAATTTTTTGGGTTCCCCATACTAAGAACTGATCCTCAAAATTTTTTTTCATCAAACCTATACTTGTGGTGTATCTATATGGATAGGTCTTTAAAAATGATATTGTGGTTTCTAATATCATTTTTTTCTAAACTGAATAGTTTGCGCGAGAGACACTTCCAAAGTGGTAAAATGTTGGTCCCCCCCCCTGTAACTTCTAAAATAATGGAATGATAAAACTAAAAAAAGTAATGATGTACATTACTATGCAAACTTCCAACGAAAATTGGTTTGAACAAGATCTGTTAAGTAGTTTTTTTTTAAAACGTCATAAATCGTAAACCGCAATTTACCTTTCAAAACAAAATCTGTTGTATAAAAACCGGTCAAGTGCGAGTCCGACTCGCACTTGACCGGTTTTTTGTTTTTTTTATTTCAAATTCATCACCTATTTATATTATTTTCGTATAGGTACCTAGACCTAAACATCATTTTTGAAATTTTATTAGAGGTCCCGCCCAAAAAGTTGAAATAAAATGACGGAAGCGCAGAAGTCGATTTTTCACGGAAGTCGCATGTAAAATGTACAGCGCGTACAAACTTACCCCTTCCACGCTTCCACGTTCAAATATTTCAACTTGTTTGACGGGAGCTATGACGTCGCGTCGTTTGCAAAACTTTGTTATATATTATTTTTGAATGAGTGACGTTACATGTTCCTCATGGTGGGAGTCTGTGAGGAGTGACGAGTGACGAGCTAGTTGTATGTCCCGCAGCGGTCTGCTGGTCCACGCGAGCGGCCTACAGCACCTCGACCTCGCCTTCAACCCCCTCGGGGACCTCTGCCAAACGGCTAATTACCCAACAGGTAGATATCTTCAACATAGACACGGGTTAAAGGGTTAAATCAAAATATACTAGCTCTATCCCGCGGTTTTATCCGCATATGTCCAGATCCCGTGGGAATTTTCAGAAATCTTTTCTTATCAGATGCCTACATCATAAAGGAATACACTAAGTATAGATAGATTGCATGACGTTACACACAGCGCATTCTGGCCCCAAACCATACACCAGGTTTATTGTAGTACTATGGTTTCTAGACAACGGATATAACAACATAACTACAAATATAATTTTTTAAGCATAAATACTTGGCAGGAATCGAATTCACAACCTTCTGCATTGCAGTCGGGCATTCACCCGACCCACCACAGAGGCCATCAAAGTTTTATCTTTTGTTGTGCGTCTCGGCGATTAATCTCAAAAATATATCCTTGCATTTTGTACTGGAGGCGAATCTAACCAAAAGTTATTTAATTTCAAAGAGGTACAAAATGATTCGTCGCTTATGAGTCTGACCAAACTGGAGGTCCTTAATCTGAAGAAGACGAATGTGACCGTGATCTGCAAAGACTGGCACTGGCTACCGAGTCTCACCGAGCTCGACCTCAGCGGGACGAACATCCATATCCTCGGGGTGAGTAGACTCCTAGACGACTGTCGACCGTGGCTTGATCTCATCTCACATGAATCTTATCGCTCTTAGTGCAAGGATCTGCAGTTCGAGTGGCGCACGGGTTCCGTGAACCTGCAGGATATACCGCTCCTAAGGTTGATCATAACCTCTGAGGACTACGAGGCGGCGGGCGCCGGCGGCAACGTGACCGTCCAGTTCAACGGGTCCGGCTCCAACCTCACCTGCAACTGCGACCTGCACCGGTGGGCGTTCGGTGTGAAGTGGCGGGAGAGGGTGCACGGCGCGGGCGAGCTGCGGTGCGTGGAAGGCGGCGTGCTGGGCAACCTCGCCTGTTCCGCGCCGGGCGACCTCTCGGCCGCGTCGCCTACCACGCCCTCGACCCTACTGCCTGCTGAGCCCTCGGCCACGCCGCCTAACACGCCCTTGACCCTGCTGCCTACTGAGCCCTCGGCCACGCCGCCTAACATGCCCTTGACCCTGCTGCCTACTGAGCCCTCGGCTGCGCTGACTGTCACGCTCACCGTCGTCGTAGTGGTCGTGATACTCGGCGCGGGGGTGCTGGCGGCGAGGTGCGGCGCGTTACGCTGGCTTAAGGAGGTGGTGGGGCGGGTATTGCGCGCGCGACCCCCTGAGGTCCCGACGTTCCCCTACGACGTGTTCGTGACGTTCGGCGCGGGCGACGAGAAGGACGCGCTCGAGACGACGGCGCGGCTGGAGGCCGGCGGGTGGCGCGTGCTGCTGCAGGAGCGGGACTGGTTGCCGCCGGCGTGGCTGTCCGACTGCCTGGTGCTGTCGGTGCGTGCGGCGCACGCGACCGTCGCGCTCGCGTCGCCCGCGTGGGAGCGCTCGCTGCGCAGCGCGGAGGTGCGCGACGCGTTCGAGGATGCGCTGGTCGTGCTGGTGCTGCCGCCGGGCGGGGAGCTGCAGGACGCGGGGCTGCGGCGCTACGCGCGCGACCACCCGCACCGCGTGTGGCGTCGCGGCAGCAGGCGGGGGCTCGAGCGCGCGCTGCCCCCGCCCCAGCACTCGCCGGGTACCTGCACCCAACTAACGCCTTGAGCGAGCATTTCCTCAATGTGACTAGTCAACTGGCCGCAGTGATACATTGCGCTACAATCGTTATTGAATATAATAAAATTAAGTATGTAGGTTCCAAGCAATGATCTCAAACAAGTTCCTACATAATATCTTAAAGGTTCCAAATGGATATATATGTTACAGTCAAAACTACTTTTGACTGCAAATATTAGGCAAAAGTACTTTTGACCGATGCCCTTAGTTAAAAACGTTTTTGACTGATTTTCGCAGTTAAAAGTGGTTTTAACTAAGGGGATCGGTCAAAAGTACTTTTAACTGCAAAATATTGGGTAATAGTGTTTGTGACCCAGTTGTTTTAGTTAAAAGTGATTCTGACTAAGAATGTTAGTCAAAATTTCTTGGAGTGACAA
>CAUEGO010000105.1:0-18021 GCA_958496205.1 Idaea biselata
TAGACCGCGGACAGGTGTCCCAGGGTCCGGCGCTGCAGCTGCAGTCCGCGCAGTAGACGGCGCGGCATCACCCCCTCATCACCACGTACCTTGACCAGCATGTCATCAGCTCCGGTGATGACATACCGTCCACTCGGGTCGAAGACCAGGCAGTAGACCGCGGACAGGTGTCCCAGGGTCCGGCGCTGCAGCTGCAGTCCGCGCAGTAGACGGCGCGGCATCACCCCCTCATCACCACGTACCTTGACCAGCATGTCATCAGCTCCGGTGATGACATACCGTCCACTCGGGTCGAAGACCAGGCAGTAGACCGCGGACAGGTGTCCCAGGGTCCGGCGCTGCAGCTGCAGTCCGCGCAGTAGACGGCGCGGCAGCGGCACGCGACACGCCGCCGCGCCCAGCTCCCGGGACGATACTAGTTTCACCACCGACTGCGGGGGACACAAAGTCAAATATATTTATCCATTAAGAACATGTATAAATGACATGATCGCTTAGAAATGTCGAGATTTTAGTGTGGTTTCGGAATCGGAATTTTACGAGACATTGCAGATAAATTGCAAGAATTCCGCTTACGGTGGTACGGTCACGTCCTACGAAAACTGGCTAGTTATGTGGGGAACAAATGTCTTGCTATGGCGCCTCCGCTCCGCCCGGCCGCGGCAGATTGGGAAGACCCAAGAAGTGCCAGCGCTGGCTTGACGTCTAGACACTTTCCAGATCAAATGTACAAATTTCAGTCAGAGACCTCCTGTCCAGTTGTAATAGGTAATTGTAGGTAGGCATGTAGATTCATGCCGGGAAGTGGGCGCGCATTTAACAGCTCCGGTACCACACATGGATATGTGGTAGGTGACTTCTCTGCCGGCCCCAACGAGACTGTCGTTAGCTCCTCTTCCGAGGAACGAGTGGTGAGCGGCTTCATTGCTCCGGTACCAGTCCGGACAATTTGGGAGTGCCATTTTGGGCACAAGGCAGCTCTCCTCTTAGAGAACCGAATCTAGCATTTGGGGACACGATCGGTATAAAACTGATGCCTGACGGTTGCCCTTCCGGGGTGGCCTGATGGTACAGCGGACCCCTCTCTTCATACCCTTGTTGGTCATAGCTGGGGACGCTATAACATATATGCGTAGGTATTAGAGAACTGGGTTTGCTAGATCCCTTAGTCGCCTTTTACGACACCCACGGGAAGAGATGAGGCAGTCATCGTTAATAAGTAAGGGGGTATGTGGATAGATAGATTTTCTTGTTACCTGCTCCGGTATGGAGGGCGGTCTAGGAGGCAGCACGGCGGCGACGGACAGCAGAGAGAGGCGCGGCGACAGACGCGGCGGCGGCGCGCCGGCCAGCGCCAGCAGACGCCGCAGCAGCGCGCCCAGCCGCGTCCACGGCATGTCGGCGTGTTGCCTAGCCTGCCACCCACACATATTGCGACGTTATACACGATCCCGTGGGAATATCCGGGTCAAAAGTACCCTATGCTACTCCGCAATAATGTAGCTTTAGATTGGTGAAAGAATTTTTGAAATCGGTCCAGTAGTTTTTGAGTTTATTCATAACAAACATACAGACCCTAAATTGGCTGGCAGCGGCGGTTGCAGCAAAAAGCTGTGGCCAGTAAACATACCCGCCCGCCCGCGTAAGTCCCGATCCCGTGGGAATATCGGGATCAAAAGTAACTTATGTAATTTAGGGTATTGTAGCTTTCTAATGGTGAAAGAATTTTTGGAATCGGATCGGTAGTTTCGGAGATTACCCCCAATATACATACATACACATTACCATACGCTTTATTTGCACAACAAACATAAGTGTGACAAATACACAGAAAGTTAAACTACACATTACTAAATTATTTTACACTAGCTGCATCCCGCGGTTTCACCCGCGTAACTCCCGATCCCGTGGGAACATCGGGATCAAAAGTAGCCTATGTAACTAAGGCTGAATGTAGCTTTCTAATGGTGAAAGAATTTATGAAATCGGTCCAGTAGTTTCGGAGCCCATTCGTTACAAATATACACACACACACACACACACAAAAATACAAATCTTTCCTATTTATAATATTAGTGTAAATTACTATAGTTATGGCAAACGAGATTTGTAAGGGTGAATTGACAGCCTCTGTGGTGCCTTGAGCAAAACCCCAACTGTAATGCAGAAGATTGCAGATTCGATTCCCGCCTGGGACAAGTATTTGTGCTGAGCATAAATGCTTGTTTCTGGTTCTGGGTGTTTTTTATATTTTAATATGTATGTATTTACAAAATAAAATGTATAAGATGTAGTATATCCATTTTCTACTTTGTGCTAAGATTGCGCCGTCTGTAACGTCCTGTTATATTTACATTTATGTTTAAATATTACTAGTGCATAATCTCTCAATGTACCAACATAATTAAAAACTTTAAAAATCTATTTTTCTGAAGTAACATTCTAACGATTTCTGGCAAAAAAGTGCGCGTGAGAAGTATCAAAATCTCGCGCCAAATGAGTTCGCACATTTTGTGTCGGTGCCGTTCGTTAACCTTCGGCCGGCTCGACCAATCAGAGCGCGTCTAGTCCTACGTCACGAGCGAGAGAGAGACGGTAGTATAAAACGCGCAGGTTGGACAGAGACGGAGATACACCTAATTACGGCCACCGCACCTCCATGATATAACATCCATTACATTATTTACTGAAAAACTCATTATTTATCACAGAAACACCATCAAATATTTTTTTACGCCTAACAATCGATATTTTACGATCATTTTCGTGTGCGATACGTTTTATCATATTTTATCGTTTTCAAACAAAACACCGGTTTCAGTTCGCCTAACAATCGCTAAAACGTAAATAAACATGGTTTTCAGCTGTAAATAGTTGTAAAAACTCACCAATTCATGGTAAGATTGCACGTGCTCGTTGCCTTCCCAGTCAAGGCGTCGCGGCAGCACCTGCACATATTACAAGTTTTATTACAACTTTTCAGCAAAGTTTCAGCTTTTTGACAGCCGCGTCCACGTGCGTTCACAACCAAAACAATAAACTTTGTTTCCCGGCTAGGAAAAGCTCAACTTACCTCTACAGCGTCGAGCTCTTTCACCAATGTCTGTAAGAGAAAACGTTTTAGTGAACCTCAAAAAATATACAGAATAATACTACAAGATCGTCTCTACCGAATTTACCTCCGCAGTTTTCTTCAGGGGTCCACCGGAAAGAAATTTCGCGATAAGAAAGTACAGTTCTGAAATCGGAAAAGCTAAGTTAGAACGACCTAGTACTTTGGATACGATATCTTTGTCGGGTCGTTTCTGAGTGCTCGTCGTACCTGGATCGACATTAGGGTCATCTTTGGACTCCTCCATCGTCCTAGTTTCATCCGGCAGAATTATCACTACACTTGAACATCACAATCACTTTAATTTTATGGAAAACATAACTAAACTCTGTTGACGGACAGATAATGCAACCTTTTGCAATAATAGCAAAATGGCAGGCAACATGTCGGTAAAACAGACACGCTGAAAAAATTGTCGGTAAAGGGATCACCAAGTAGTTTATAACAAATTCGCTAGATGGCTCTAATCAAATATTTCATTTAAAACCAATATTTTTATTCTAGAGATCACATAAAATGGTTTATTTATTTGGAAACAGTACTATATATTTTATATATATTTGATTTTAGTGTGTAGTAGTTCATATTTCATGTTTATGATCTCATTTTATTTAGAATTAGCTTGTTGGTTAGTTCCACTTTTTGTCCTTGACCCTTAGCTGACCTGATTATTTTTGTGTTATGGCTACATTAAAAATCAAATGTCATTCTAATGTCAAATTGACCGACAGGCCGTGTTATGGTGTGCGGGCGTTTATCTTAGCAAAAAATGCGAAAATAATAAAATGTTCAACACATTTGCTTCTTAGTTTATCTTTGATTAGAGGTTTCAAAGTGGTACTTACGATTGGTAGCGATATTTACTCGCAAAAGTTTTATAGAACGTTGAAAAACTTGTTTTTTTTTAGTGTGGTGTTGATCAGATGATAGTGCTCGATATTGTGTAGATTAGACCTTTTCCGATGTGATATCGTGATGAAGCATCATGATCTTGCCGTGAACTAGCCTCCATCAGCGCGCCACTCACCCGTGAGTACTCTAGCACCTATTTGTTCATGCTCCATCTAACTTATAGGTCGGCCTTCTATTAGTGTTTTGATCAATAAATATTGATTAAAAACTATAATTAGACCTCTCCTAGCCCTTATTTACAACCTAATGGACCTAAAAGTGTTCTGAAAATAATTAGCGTGTTAGAAAAAACCACTTTACCAAGGTAATTGATTTTGTGCTTTATCACCATGATGTCCTAACAACCAACATTGGATAAGTGCTATGTAATAAAATAACAGGTGATGTGTTGTAATGAAAATAAAAGTAAGTTAAGTCAAATAGCGGGTGCACTTTGCTTTCCTATGCCATGAATTTTTATGAACAAATATCTGTAGGAGATGGAGGAGAAAGAGGGCTTCAATAAAATTAATGCTAGTTGGATGTATGTTTTTTTTTTGGGTTTGGAGTATTTAACCCTTAGAAAGCATAGAGCCGCCGCTGCGCCAGGGGTTTGGTTTCTTTAGCTTTTCGTAAATTTGGTTAGCTCAGGGGTTAAAATATTGAATCAAAACAACCTAAAAAGCTTTTCTGTGAGAGAAACAACATCGGGGTGATCGGTGCGAGAGGCTAGAGTAAGAGTGAGTGTGGCAAACTCTTGGTTTAACTTTCTCAAGGTTCTTTTTTTTAAAACCACCCAAAAAAATATGTGTCCTTGGTTGAAAAGTTAGGGATTACCAGAGACTTTACTATAAAACTTTGCAGGAGTTTAAGAGGTAACAAAATAAGTTTGTATTCACTTCAACATTTTTATTTATACCGTTGCATTTGCACAGAACTAAATTAAATATTCTACTAAATCTATACTAATAAAGATAAAGAGGAAAGATGTATTTGTTAGTTTGTTTATTTGTCTTAAATATGGTTGAAGCTACTGGACCAATTTCAAATTTTTTTTTACTAATTTAAAGGTACATTATCGAGGAGTAACATAGGCTACTTTAAATCCTAATATTCTTACGGGATCGGAACTTAGGTTAGGTTTAAAGAGCTTTATTATCGACAAAGACACAAATGTCACTTATGTGATAACAATAACTTAAACATAATGACGGCGTTTTAACTACCAATAAAACGCTTATTAAAATACTTGCCTAATTCAAAGCCTATTATATTAAGTGAGATAAGCGTATTTGCCTTTATGTACCGAGTGGCGGTCGACTATTTCGTCCTTTTCCATCGTACGTCCCTTTACTATTTCTATCTCTTTCACACCTGCTAGTTGCTTGTGACAGCTGTAAGTCTATTTATGACGATGCACGAGCGCAGGCGCCTCATTAGATTTCACATAATATTCACCAGGCAGACATTTAAATTGTAGGCTTCGAATTAGGCAAGTATTTTAATAAGCGTTTTATTGGTAGTTAAAACGCCGTCATTAAAAGACTGTGCCGTAATTCGAAGCCTATTATATTATGTGAGACGTGTTTGATATCGCCTGGTGTGAAAGTGATATTAAATAAAAAGTATGCAATAGTAAGAGGAGTAAGTATCATAATTATGAAGATATTATTCTATGCAATAATACATCCGCAATTTAATGAAATATTATATTTGAAAATAAAGCCAACAAAGTTACACACCAAATGCAATGTCAAATAATTACAATAAAAAATCAAATTCTAACTAGTTGTTATTCCTAATTGTAAATATAACAATCAGTTTATATACCTACTGCAAGGGACGGATCTTTTAATTACCTACTATAATCTAACTAACCACAAACAAAATCAAACTGGAGAAAATAAACGACTAACAGAAACATTCTCTCCTTCAGGCTGCATCACTTCTCTGTTGTAGAATTTCATAAACACATTCTGTGAGCGCCAGTTACCTCTCCTTAATATGTCATCAATGGGAAAATTTTGAATCCAATTCTTTGATGCTACAGCGGGACGAAAGCTGCCAGGGGTCGCTTTGATGCCAGCCTCGGCCAGCAATGACTTCAACCAATTCGCAATTGTCGTCCTAGAAGCAGCTTTTGTAGGTCCACATATGGTTAAAAACAGGTTGTCCAGGCCAGAATTTTCTCGTCTAGTTTTAGATAGACGAATTAGTGATTTCACCCAGAACACTGGGTCTAGAGCTTGAGAATCCGAGTTGGAGATTAGTTTCCATCCGGATTGTCTGTAGTCGGCACTATCCGTTTTAGACCCATATTTAGGCCAGAATATAACATAGTCTTCTTTCAAAGAAAAATTACTAGAATTAATGGAAAACAAGGTCAGGTCATGAACCCGCCCTCCTGAGCATAAAAGAAGAATACAAGCGGTGCGCCTAGAACACTCATATAGACTCAAGTTAGCACAAGAACAGTTACCTAACCAAGTTGATAATAAATCAATGTCCCATATAGGTGGCTTATCTGTCTTAGGAAGTTTAATTGAAATTGACTTTATTATGTGCTGAACTAAAGGATGTGAACTTAAACGATCAGGTCTATTAGGTTCAGTCAAGGTTGAGACTACGGATTTGTGTAACAAAATTGTATTCATAGAAAACTTATGTACTTGAAAAAGATCAGATAAAAACCTTGCTAAGTCAGATCCACTTGGAGATGTGACGGAAACCTTATTTTGCTGTGCCCAAGAGGTCCAACGGTTCCAAGCAGATTGATAAGACCTTAAAGAAGAAGCTCGCCAACCTGATCTTAGCAGACTTATTTGATCAGGTGACCAATTTTTTAGTGCCTCACTCCACCCCCACACTTCCATATCTCGATGGTCATTTCTTGTACATTGGGAGGAGGTTGGTTGGTTTTCACATCTACTAGGACTGATTCCAGGTTCAGGATTGTGAAGGGGGCTGCTATGGCTCGATTGCGTAGGTCCGGACGCCAGAACGCCTTTTCCCATTTCGGTGCCACTATTAAATAGACTCCCTGTGCACAGTTCAAGTGTGTGAGTACTCTTGGCAGAAGAAATGGAGGTGGGAACACCCAAGCTAATGGGTAATTCCATGTTCGGCTTAGGGCATCGTGAAACACTGCCTGGTCGTCCGAAATGTCCAGACTCACGTAACGAGGTACTACATGAGCTTTCCGGGATGCAAATAAATCTATCAGAGGTACTCCCCATTTTCTGAAGATCTTGAGTGTTATCTGTGGTAAAAGATGCCATTCCGGCAACGATTTTTGTCGGGATAGATGGTCCGCCTCTACATTGAAGCGACCGGGTAGATGGTGAAGTGACAGATTTATTTTGAATAGGTCCAAGATTTGGTAAATTTGGCACGTCAATTCTAACAGAGTATGGGACCTGGTCCCCCCCTCGTTTCGTAAGTAAGAAAGAACCGTCCGGTTGTCGGACTGAATAGATATGGTGGAATTTTGAAACCAATGGGCTAAGTTCTGAAGTACTTTGAAAACTTCCAACATTTCCTTTTGATTTGAGTGTAGATTCCGCTCGGGAAGTTCCCAGTTGCCTGCCATAGTAAAGTTGTTGACTTGGGCCCCCCATCCCGAGCCGGAGGCATCTGTGGCTATGTAATGGGTCGCAGGTTTCATTTGAATCACAGAGCGACTCTTGAGGTTTTGTAGCCACCAAAGAAGTTCCAGTAAGGCTGGAAACGGCACTGGAAAGTTTCTGCGTGGATTTTCGTCGCGGAGACTCTGACAAAACCTCAACAGAGATCTGTGATGGAGCGGCCCCTTGTAACGCAAAAACTCGCAAAATTCAGTAGGCCTATCAATGACTGCATTACTTTTAGGTTGGCTGAATTCGTTTGCAGAATATTCAAAATCCTGTGTTTCAGGCGTAGACATTTGTCGTCTGGGAGCCATTTCAAGTTCCGTGAAGGATCCCACATCACCCCCAGAAACTGAATTGTGGTCTGAGGTTCCAGGATTGACTTCGCATAATTTATAGTCCAACTAGACTCGACAACTCGTCCAAATAGACTATCAGCCGTATGCCTTGTTCTCGAAGGATCTGAGCGATCCAATTTGTTAGTGACGCGAACGTTTTTGGCGCTGTGGAAAGGCCAAATGGTAAGCAAGTCATTTGGAGTAAGGTTCCTTGATAAATTAGTCTTAGAAAACACCTGTGCGCCGGTGCAATCGGCGCGTGAAAATACGCGTTGCACAAGTCTATTTTTGCCATCCAGTCGTTTGGCTGAAGGAAACAAGGTATTTTTTGCATATTGACTAGTCGAAACTTGCCCAAGTGAAGAAATTTGTTCAGATTGCGTAGATTTGCGATTGAAAATCGGACGCTGAGAACCGTCTGATTTGGGAACCAAAAACATTTGGGAGACAAAGCTCGGTGTTAGGGGAGATACCTCGAGTACCTTCATTTGTATAAGTTGATTTATGGTCAACGACATTTCCGTTGATGACGGGGTTTGCAGCGAATGGGTGATCAGATGCGGAATATGCAATGGCGGCTTCATTGTGAATGGAATTCGATAACCACTTATTATTTTTAAAATTGAGGCATCTGCCCCCAATATCGCCCATCTGTTTGAAAAATGTAGAAGTTGACCGGCTTGAAACACCGAGTCAGAATTTCCTTTTATTGCGCCCATCCCTGCGGACTTGATCTGACGACTGTTTGTACACAGGTCTATGTTCACTTCCTTGTGGAAGTCGAGGGCCTCTAGGCCGAAAGGGTCTACCCTGCGTGGGCATCCGAGGCCAGGGGGTGTTACCCGTACGGGCAAAGCTAAAAACACCTGGCGGAGGTGCCACATAAGGATTGAAATTAAAGCCTTGCGCAGGCAATGCATTATAATTTAGGCCACTGTGCGCCAGTGGAATTGAGGACTGTGTTTGGCCTTGCGCAGGCGCAAAAGCCACTTGTTTGTTGTCAAAATTGACTGACTTCTTAGGTCGAGTCTCTTTGGAAGGCCAAAAGACTTTGCTACTACCTCCATTTTTTTTCTATCGCGATAGAAAAGTCATCATTCTTAAATAAATCCTGACAAGAAGGAGGAATCTTACGGAGTGTTGACCGAACAAACTTATTTTTAACTGATTTTAACAATATATCTCTCCGTTGTTGTATCAGGTCAGCACTATGGCCGCACGCCATTTGGAGTAGGTCATTGGAAATTTTAGAAAACTCGCCTTGCGAGAAAAGTTCACATAATTTAGTCTCAATCGTATCAGTAATTTCAACAGTAGCTAGCCAAGAAATAAAATTTCTAATGACCTGTTCCAAAGCTTCGTTCTGTTTAAGCATTGCTAACGAGATAGCCGCGAAACCACGCTCTGTATGATTCATGCTAAACGATGTTTCAAAAGGTTTTAACTCATCGTTACAATTTAACTCGACAAAACCGGGAGTTGCACAATAATATTTCTGCGCTTCGGCATACCTAACCTCTGACCAATCATCTGATTCAAAATGCTGAATGTTCTTTAATTTCTCAAGGTGACTTGGTAAGGATTTTGCTACTGTGGGTTCTTTAATAACTGTGTTAACCGGTAAAGAAAACATAGGAGGCGGAGCCACTTCAGTTACATGCAGGACTTCCGAAGACCCGACATTGTTAGGAATATTAACAGGTTGCGGCGGTGGTTGATCCAAACCGCTACATTCGTCAAACAAATCACCACTAATATTAGCGTCTAACACATCATTATCTTCCGAAAAGTGTTCCAATTCTTGGGTGGTATTATTTTGATCACATGGAACGAAAGTTGATAAAAAGTTCTGAATAGTATTTACTTGTGTAACTAGATTATTTAACAAATTATTATCGAATTCACTACATACACGTTTAGAACCAGAATGATTTGTAGCAGGTGCTTTGCGCTTTTGCGCAGGATTAGATTCTTTATCCATTATAAAATACGGACAGAAAAAATACTTTTAAATCGAACGATAAAAACCGTTAGAGAAAAAAAAAAAAATTTTTGCTCACCGACCGAAGGTGTCGCCACACGACCGCACTGGTCAAAAAGCAAATCGCTAATGAGGCGCCTGCGCTCGTGCATCGTCATAAATAGACTTACAGCTGTCACGAGCAACTAGCAGGTGTGAAAGAGATAGAAATAGTAAAGGGACGTACGATGGAAAAGGACAGAAATAGTCGACCGCCACTCGGTACATAAAGGCAAATACGCTTATCTCACATAATATAATAGGCTTCGAATTACGGCACAGTCTTTTAATGTATATACTTATAAAACATTCATTGTTCACTATTTTAAGTTAAAAGTGGGTAGGTTATAATAAATACACTAAATAATACTTACAAATAGGGATGCAGCTAGTACAACATACTCTGATAACAACTATGCTTCATTCAAATAGAACTGCAGTATGACAATGAAATTAATATATCGGAGTGTCATCAGCAATGTCTATGCTTTTTAGACATTTCAGAAATTAAGTGTGGGCGCATGTGGGTAAAATAGTGCAAATATGATAAAACACGTTTTATAACACACACAGTCTTTAGAGTTTATCCATCACAAAACAAGGAGTATGTAATAGTACATTATGATATAAGTGCGGTAAGTTGAAAATTACAGCCGAGGCGATATTGCTAGCCCGAGCCGTAGGCGAGGGCTACAAGAAAGCAGAGGCTGTAATTATCAAAGCGCACGTATGTCATACGACGTTTTATAACACATTTGCGAGGAAATAAATAAAACTCGGACTTTCTTAAACGAACAAATTAGCGATGCGCGGGCATCAGTGCTTTTTTTTTTTTAAGGCAACGGTACAAAAACAGCCAGTATTACTAATAAAGTAAATTAATATTTTTTTGTTTCTGTTACAGATGTAATTTACTGTCAAAATGAATTAAATTAAAGAATTAAATGTTTATTTTTTATATTTTATCTCCCAAAGTTAATTTTATTCATAAAATATTGACCACTTTTCTGACATAAAAACTTTTTGATTTGCTTTCTTTGCTTTTTTTATCTTAAGATTTAAAAAAGTACCGTTGGTTTTAGACGGAGCATGATAAACCGTACGTGTTACCTTATTATAAAGAAACTCGTGCGTTTTACTTTACGATTACGCACAAGTACGTAATGACATACATTACGATATTGAAATTGGTGAAATAAGAGGCCCTTTACGAGCAAATGTGTTATAATAGTACATTATGATATAAGTGCGGTAAGTTGAAAATTACAGCCGAGGCGATATTGCTAGCCCGAGCCGTAGGCGAGGGCTACAAGAAAGCAGAGGCTGTAATTATCAAAGCGCACGTATGTCATACGACGTTTTATAACACATTTGCGAGGAAATAAATAAAACTCGGACTTTCTTAAACGAATAAATCTTTAATCACTTGTTAAAGCAGTTAGAAAAATTTGAACAATTTGTGAAATTGATTATTACGTTGCCAGTTGACAAATTAGCGATGCGCGGGCATCAGTGCTTTTTTTTTTAAGGCAACGGTACAAAAACAGCCAGTATTACTAATAAAGTAAATTAATATTTTTTTGTTTCTGTTACAGATGTGATTTACTGTCAAAATGAATTAAATTAAAGAATTAAATGTTTATTTTTTATATTTTATCTCCCAAAGTTAATTTTATTCATAAAATATTGACCACTTTTCTGACATAAAAACTTTTTGATTTGCTTTCTTTGCTTTTTTTTTCTTAAGATTTAAAAAAGTACCGTTGGTTTTAGACGGAGCATGATAAACCGTACGTGTTACCTTATTAGAAAGAAACTCGTGCGTTTTACTTTACGATTACGCACAAGTACGTAATGACATACATTACGATATTGAAATTGGTGAAATAAGAGGCCCTTTACGAGCAAATGTGTTATAAATTACATTATTGTCACATAACAGTCTAGTCAGGAGGTAAAGGAATGCTATAAATAGACTATCAGGTAAAGAAACGGAGAAGCAGTTTCGTAACAATTTCACCGAGTGCCCGAGACTATATAGGTTGACGTCTCAAATCAAATTGTCTGAAAAAATGCAGTCCCTTAGGCACTCGATGACGCGCCACGACTCTACCGAATCGCTTATGAATGAACTATTGTTCTTAAAGCAATTTCCGTCTCCCATTAATTTATGTGACTCCGACAAATATAAGTATTACCTATATCTGTTGTCTAGTCACCACAACACAAGCTAGATGCTGCTATGTGATGTTCATAGAATTTATTTATAATTAGTGACTCGGAAACGACCTACAACAGTGATGTTATGTCATTTCAGGGTGTGATGTCTGGCACAGTGGCAGGCTCCAGCGCAGGGGGCGCGGGCGGCGCCTCCGCCCTCGGCGGCCTCGGAGGCTCTCTTGAGGACAAGGTAATGTCTTACTCATTGTTACATCTACCTAGTAGCTAAACACCATAGGGTCAAGAATCAAAAATCAAATAATATTATGATTAACTGACCCAAACCACTGATTGTAGAGAGCTGAAATTTGGAGTGTGTTCTTTGTATGATGTAGGCATGCAACAAGAAAGGGCTTATAGAAATTCCAACGGGATCGTGACTTATGCGGGTGAAACCGCGGGACACAGCTGGTCATCTAAAATAATGATAGTACAGATACTATTGATAATAATAATAATATAATAAATTTATTTCCAAATTAATGTGTACAATAATTACTTAAAGTCAAATTTTTTATTTAAATCTAAATTACACAAATGCCTGAACTAGGAAAATCCTGTATCTCAGGCGAGAATGGCAATCAATAGAAACCAAATTAATCACTTATAATTAGAAACAAATTGTAGCTAATTAAATACTATAGGTATGTCTAAGTTAAGGTAAACATGGGAAAAAATGTAAATTAAAGTAATATTAGAGTAAATAAAACTAGTCTGCCATTAATAATTACTATTCAGTTAACAATAACCGATCATAATATGACCTACTAACCTTAAATTCCAAATACCTAAACCAATACATTCGCACTAACATAACTCAACAAAATAGTCTCAGCAAAATTGACTTTGACCTAGAATACCTAGATTATAATTCAGTCGATTCATATTGTTATATAAAATACCTACATAAAAAAAGAAAACAACGGTTTTTTAAATTATTATCGACACTTCTGAAGTACCATCATAATCGATCGAATTGATGTACCTTCTTTCTGCAATGATTTTCGCGGGACAATCAAAAGCTCCTGTGCTATGATCACATGGCTTTTTGAACCGCAAGCAGGTAGCGCATCTCGCCGCTGTTGTAGTCTGGCATTCCTTTGTAGAGTGACCCATATTGCCACAGTGGCCGCAGGTGTAGGCCACCTCTCGACATGACTTGGCTGCGTGACCATACTGCTGACATTTATAACATCTTGTGACCAGAGTAAAGTCTCTCACAGGACAAGATGACCAATTAATAAACACTCTATCATTCGTTATTAGCATAGATCGGATTTTTGGGTGCCGTTTCAAAAATGCGACATCAAAAGTATGGATACGACCAAAAAAAATTCCGAGAAAAATTCCGCGTCTTGGAATTTCATCGTGATTGGGATTTCGAATAAGGATAGGTGTCGAAATCACGAGTACTATCACTATCTAAAGTATCATCATCATCATCATTTGTTTTTATTGCTGAAGGCATATTTACTAGAAATATTTTAAAGAAAAAAATAATCTTCAAAATTTAAAATGAGATTCTGTTTACAGGTTAGAGTTATCCGTCAGAAATAAATAAAACACACATATAAATTAAAAGGGTTTAATGTTTATATTTCTTTATTTAATATACAAACAATGGATAAAATCTGTTCTAAGTATAAATAATTATCACAATTAAGAGAAAACACACCTAAAGCATGTTTGTGGAACAAACATTTTCAAATACTTGTTTAAAAACATTTATTTTTCAGCCAGTATTTCCTTACAACGGTAGGGTAGAGACAATCCAGCAAAGCTTGAAATATAACAATTTATGTATTACTAAAACCAAAAATGTTCCCTCGACATAGAATTATTGTTGAGAAAAAAATACAAAAATACAACTTTCCTTACAAATTGACAGAGTTGGTTAAAATGGGAAGTAGATTTTTGTACCTCTCAACATTTAAATTGTTCTATTCCAAGCTTTGCTAAGTGCACTACGCACCATCTACCTCGGTGTGCGAGCTGAATAGTTGACATTGCGGAATTTAACAACTATGTAATTACTTGGAAGCTAATTTTAAAATTTGACCCTTACCATGATCTACTTATTGCAGGATTTAATTCGTCAGCTAATCAAAAATAAATAAATAAAATTAAAAAAAAAAACACAAATAATAAAAAAATCACAGAAAAAGTTTTTTTTGTTTTCTTTGTTTTTTCTTACTAGTCTAAGAAAAAATACTCTATTTTTTTTGGGCAACAAAACAACAAATTAAATAACGAGAAAAGATCATGGTAACGCCCAATATCCAGTTTTACTTAAGAATTACCAAGTTGAAAATAGAAATCTGATGATCATTTTTTTTAAATTCCGGGTCTAGATAGTGTTGTAGCTACTTTTAGATTTAAATTATCTCGATATTTCGGAACGGAATCAGCCTAATCCATAATATCTATCAGTTGTAAATTTGTAGGAATGAAATAAAAAAAATTACACTCTTTTTAACAACAAATTATAGTCAAGAAACTTACAGTTATTCGTGTAAGTTTCTTGATTATAGGCTATGTTATTTATTCCATTACAATATATAAAAAATCTACTCACCCAAAGTTCGACAAATGTCAAAGATATCCAATCCAGTTGCAATAATCGTAGTCCGTTTAGTAGCCAAAATGTCAAGTTTTGCAGTGAAATCCAAAATCCAGGTAACGAGCAGGGGTCAATAAACAATAGCGTAAAACACACTGATAGACTGCACTCAACAAACCGAAGTAAGCAAATGAGCTTAAATTGCAGTTTCACTTTTCCCATAGGAATAACGGAATAATAAATAGGTATAAATATATACGAATAGGTATTTAGTATAAACAACTTCCAATAATTGCTCGAAGAAAAATAAACAAACATACCTTGGCGCCGCCTTTGTAATATTGCCGACAATAGCGACAATAGGTATTGCAAAAGATAAACAATGTTTATGGCCGCTGTCTTCAAAAGATTTTTTTTGTTCAACTTTGGGTCTCTACTTATGGATATTGTTAACTTAAAATTGCGAAATTGCATGTACGAAAATGACTCAGTAAGTTTTATGCATTCAATTAAAAAAATCCTGTTTTTTTTTATTAATAGTACAATTTCTACGATACATTTACAATACATTACATTACATACATACAATACATTTAATATTTTTGGAAAGTTTAAAAAGAAATATCGGAATTACGGAATTTAGAATTCCGGAAAGTCATATCCATGTTAGTGACAACGTCTAAAACAGCACCCAAAATCCGATCTATGGTTATTAGGGCTTTGCGTATAGCGGCAGACACTTCTAAGACATAATTACATGTCTCGGCATTCCTTTTTCCAGATTTATGGCTCAACTTAACTAAATTTAAAAACGACTCGAGGCTACATGAATCTTGAATTTTGTCGGCTAAATTTTGATTGTACAAACAGGCGAACACTTCTTTTTCCGGCATTGATGTGGGCACTCCAATAACTACTATTCTAGGTTTACGTTTATAAGGTTCATCAATCGTGAGGCCGAAGTCTGTCAACTGCACTGATTTTTTTAATTTCTCGGCATCATCTTTAGTATCTGTACTTATTATAACACCTCCGTTCCTTGTCTTGCGTACTCCTCTCACGTGCAGCTTCATTTTCTCAGGGCAGATGATTTTTTGCACTAGAGATTTCGTCTCCTCGCTCGATTGCAATTTGTCATTGGGATAAATGGCCACTGAACTTAAATTTATCGGCTGGATATAATTATTGGTACCCTTTTTAACCATGTCAGCAAAGGAAGTCCCTGAAGACGGTTTCGACGACTCTTCGATGGTCTGCTTGAGGTCTTGAAGTCGCTCGGATAGGTCAAATTGGCGTTTGAGAACTTTATTAGTGGAGTGTACTTTAATAACTTGCGATTTGAGTGCCTGGTATTGCACAGCCATCTGGGATGTACCGTGACCCACTCTTCGACATAGTGTACTAATTCGCAATTTCTGGTCGCTGTTTAATTTTCCTTCTGATGCGATGGTGCACACTTCGTTCAGATACTGCTCAATGGATGACATCCAGTTCTGTATCTCCGGTGTTGGTATCCCTTCGTCCTCTTGAGCCTGGCCTTCAGGGCGAGGGTTGGCCCCGGGCGGGCGAGTGGGCGTACCCTGGTTGCTATTCTCCATTTTATATTCGATATTATATCTACTATATAAAAATAAGTCGGGTTTTCCTTCCTGACGCTATAACTCCAGAACGCACGAACCGATTTCCACGGTTTTGCATTCGTTGGAAAGGTCTCGGGCTCCGTGAGGTTTATAGCAAAGAAAATTCAGGAAAAATTTAATTATCTATAATTTATAAGGCAAAACAACGTTTGCCGGGTCAGCTAGTTATATCTAAATAAGAGACATCTCCACTGTCAATTTACCCAATACTTAGTCATATCTAAAGATATGACACAGTTACGTTAGGAACTACCGCTCAGCGGTGAAACGAGGTCACAATTCAGCAAGTGATAATTTAATGATTTTAATAATTACACGGCACGTCTGTTCACAATGAAAGATCACAATCTCTTAATGATAATCTTATTATATCGATAGCAGACTGTGATTCTATAGTATTGTTTATATTGGTTGATGTAGCTATTAACAATACTGAGGCTTGGACTTGAATCTTAGTAATTGATGTGATTAATTTAATAATATCAAAATATTAAATTTTTACTATTACGACTACACATTTAGTTCCAAAATGGGGACTACAGACTCCAACCAATTCTATTGAAAGAAAGGTCACTATCGATAGGCCAAAACTATCAATACTGTTGATTGCTTTGCCATATTCAGCATATATTCTATAGTATAGTACTAATGGAGCTATCAATATACTATTGACATTAACAATAGTATCGATACTTATGCACAGCTATCGATAGTGCACTATCCATCAGCAACACCAGCCCATACCATGTATTTCTTATAACAGGACAGCGAGCTTCTCTGCCCGGTATGCTTCGAGCTGATCGAGGAGGCGTACGTGACCCGCTGCGGGCACTCCTTCTGCTTCGCGTGCATCAGCAAAGCCGTGGAGCTGCACCACCGATGCCCCAAGTGTGGCGCGACGCTGGCCACCAGGGAACACATCTTCCCGAACCTACTCCTCAATGAGGTGGTGGCCAAGCGCCGCGCGCGCTCTTTGCACACGCACCATGCGCCCAACTCTGGTAAGTATACGATCACGTCACACAACCACTAGTTTTGGCGTCTTGCCAGTATCAAGTATTTTGCATGAAATTGACCCAATCGGGCTCATAGTTTCAAGTCAGGAGCTATGGTAAAGCGGTGGCAACTTTACCATAAACTTGAAGGAGATTTGGAGGGAACGAAGAAAGTCCATGTTTAGCACTCAATTTTGTTGTCACTACATTTGTGCACATTCACGGAACTAAATTGAATAAGATACCACCAATATTACACAATTTACCCGACTTACAACATTGTTTTACGAAAATGAAATTGGAGCACGACATGTAGCTGTACTTTTGAGAATCTGTTTTTTTGATAATCTGTCTTTTTGAGAATCTGTCTTTATGAGTATAATCCGTTGTCTCCGCGTTCCCGCCAAAACTCGAATGGTGGTTCCTATGGTTCCTATAGTTGGACAATTTGCTCCCACATTTGCAGGTGGTGTCGGCTCAGCGGAAGCTCTGCACGCGCTGGTGGCAGCTTCCTCCAGACGACTGGAGCTGGCTGATGTGGACTCTCTGCTGGAACTCCTCACCAGGAGAAAACGTCTGCTGCAGGCCGAGAGTGCTGCACATCATCACAGGTATCGTT
>CAUEGO010000106.1:0-34449 GCA_958496205.1 Idaea biselata
TGCAAATCCTGCGACATATCCTTCAAGTACGTGGCGACTTACAAAGCGCACAAGCAGTTCTATTGCACCGCGAATACGCCGGACGCGGCCGTCAACAACAATGTCCCCGCGACGCCGGCGCCGCTGCTCTGAACTCTAGCCTCTCATGGTCTCATCTGACAGTATGCTAAACTCATGACCGCTATATTCCCCTCTCGCTCGGTCGCTACCGAAGCGAAAAATAGCTTCGCTCGCTCGAAATAAGCGAAGTCAGTTGTGACTATGAGATTAGGAGTTTCCTATAGACGCTTCTTTCGCTGTCTAGAAGTAATCCTTATGGATGCTATATAATGAAATTGTGCAATAATTTGATGATTATTATTATAATATTAACTTCTGCATATCAACGCCAAATCAATGTTTCGAAATTTCCAATACGTAGTTATCTATTTTAGGTGTTTATTATGAAAAATATCGACTCTGTCTCCTCTGGAATTTGAGGTAGATATTCTTAAAGGCAAAGTCGATAATTTTCGCCAACGGCTACTGTATATAAGCCAATTAGTTTTTTGTTACAAAATGTTACATAAATGTATAATTCTTCGTCATGTATTAGTATACGTTATTACCAAAATTGTAAATAATAATGTAAAGATATTATTAATTCGTAACTAAATTTTATTACCAATTGTTTTTAAGTGATTGTTCTTTTGTTGTTTTTGTTTAGGGGTAAGGTGCGTCGAACCGGGTGCCCGCCAAATTGGGAAAAGTTTTTTTAAATTACTTACTAACAGGGCAAGTTAAATAAAAGCTTGTAAAAATATCAATATTTTAAGTAGAAACTGAAATGAAATATTCTTTTATAAGTAAAAAAGTATAAATGACAATTAAATACTTTAAAACCTTCCTTAACCTTAAAACTATCTTAAATTTAAATGAGTTTATGAATTTTGTTCATTCATTAACGCCAATTTATAAATATACCCCCTTACTTATAAACTATGACTAAGTTTATGTAACGTTTGTCCTTTACTGTAACAGGAAGTTCCAAAGTTAACAGACAGAGACAGACATTACATGAACTTAGTCATCGTTTATAAGTAAAGGGGCCAGTTTTTAAATTAACAGTCCATTTGAAATAAAATAAGTCCATTTTTATTATAGTTGGAATATACTTAGTTTCAGGTGAAGATTAGATATTACCGTCATATCTAAGTTAATATGTTCTAACTGGGTTATTATTAGAATTTGGCGGGCATCCGGTTCAAATCACCTTAATATTAGATTGATAGATGAATTTATGGGTGTGTCGGTCAAGAGCAGTGTGAAGGAACACTACACCAACATTTCTCTAATGTGATTAACAAAACATCAAGTAAGATAGATAGGCGTATGTCTTTATACGATACCTGTGATTTGTGAATTCAATGTTAATTTTAACCGAATTGTGGTTTAAAATCACAAAAACTAATTTCTTATTATGCTTATTTTTAAGCACAGCGCCATCTATGTAATACCTATAGTGTTTTCAATGTTTAGTAATGAATAAGTGAAAATATGCGCGGGAATTTAAATTATTTTTTTTAAAATTAGTAATGATTTCTAAAAAAAAATACGACCGAATTGCAACAATACTGTGCAGTTACCGCCTCAATAGTAAGTCAAAACAAATTTAAAAAAATATTTTATATTTCCTGCCCATCCGGGAACTTCTCACACTAAACGTTGTATTTTGGAGAAAAAAAAAAACGTCAGCCATTTAAAAGAAAGCGAACCGCCATTATGTAGCTTGAAATCACGAAATTAAAGTAAAAAAAATGTTTGATAAAATTACCAAGTTCTGTCAATGCCAAAGCATCGCTAGATATTTAAACTTAATGCATTTATAGATATCTCACTAATTAATAAATTAGTATAAGTGAATAAAAGACTTATTCCCGTAGATTTACTGTACAAACGCCCTGCGGTTTCACCTGCTTAAAATAAAAAGAAGGCTTGTTATATGGGACAACGCCAGACAACGGATAGAAAACTTTGATTCTTTTTATTCATCCAAAAACGCCGAGACTAGGAGCTGTATTCTTTAACTCAGTTAACAACAGTTTGATAGCCACTGTGTAGAACAATGCAGAATTATCATCATTGATGGTAATTGTTGGTGATTATCGAATGGTTGCTAACCAAGTTAAGGAATACGGCTTCAGTAAATTATACAAATAATCCATGGTGGAAATCGAACCTGCAAAACTCATAAGGTTGAGTCGCAGAAGATTCTTCCACCATGAAGTTGTTAAATAAATTCTTCAAAACAAACAAACTTTCCCATTTATAATATTAGTTGGGGATAACTACGTACGTACAGTATATCGTTACTCAGAAACTAAAAAGGCGTAAACGTTAAAACTTAAAAAATGAAATACTTTTTTTAAGTTTTAAGTTTTATCCCTTTTGGATCTTGAGTAAGGATACGTAACCTTGTGTTTGTCCTAACATTGGAATGAGTCTCGACTGTTGCAGATAGGTACAGTTAATTGTGATCTTCCATTTTAATCCTTATTTATTATAATAATAAGGATCACTAACGTAAACAACATGACATTTACTTAGAACATTAATCTTATTGATCGAACTGTGAGAACTGTGAGAGAGAAAGCCGACTAGCCGGGACAACCGACTAGTCGGTAGGTACCGATAAGTCGTCAACTAACAATTATGTAATAAAACCAATATTTATTAAATTAGTAGTACAGTTAAAAGGTGGGTAGTGAGGAAAATGTGAACAAACACCTCCAAAATCAGAGGATACGGATCCAAAACCAAAATCAGCTTTATTCTATATTTTTTCAAAAAACGATTAAACCATTTTCGGATGTTTTAATGTCGACTGACCCGAATATCTCCGAATTTTAATGATTTGCATTGTCGACTAGTCGGCAAAAACCACAGTCGACCCATCTCTAGCCATTGCTATACGGTATTAGGTACAATTAATCTATGTTACGAGAGTAACACGGCAGATAAACATGCATAATAATGGTAATTTATTGCGTACTTTATTCCCATTATTACCTATTAATTATTGTGTGAAATTGTACCAAATGGCCAAGATTAAAAAAAATCTCAAAAACAAAAACTCTACAGTTACGACAACTAGATGTCAGTGTTCGATCAATAAGAACTCAAAAAACGCAGCATCTGATGTTACGTGCCATATTTTGTGTTCCGTTGTATACAAAACCTAAGTTTTGTAACATGTTCATATTGTATAATAATATCTAGGTCATCTCGAATATGGCAAACATTAACAATGGTGACGATATTTTGTTAGTGTTGCCCTTAGCCCTTCAAGTCAAAATACACGATGACACTTACACTGACACTTTAGTGTCAACACCTACAGTACACTAATAAAGAAACACTTGCATGTGTGCTGTAGTTGTGGGCTCTATAGGTAAAGTTGTAGTGTCAGTGTCGCCCGTGTATTTTGAGCTTGAAAATCAAAATACACGTCTACCTACTCTTTTTCCATACAAACGTAGTCGGCTGTTTCCTCCCTGGATTAAGACATTACAGAAAAATGTTTATGCCATAAAACCTATATCTGCCATGACCATGCCGACCTACGTTTTGGTTTTTTTCATTTACTAGTTAGAATAGAAATAATATTCAGAAAAATTAGAAAATAAAAAAATCAAAACGTAGGGGCATGGGGCATGGCTGATAAAGGACTTATGGCATTAACATTTTTTGCAAACCAGGGAGGAAACAGTCGACTACGTTTGTAAATGTTGTATGGAGAAAAGAGTAGGTAGGGTAGACTGTACCCTTAAGAAAATCTTATTTCAATTAATTTTTTCTTCCAAATTATTTCCTTTCTTCTTTTCGTATATTCGTGTGGCTTACCTAGTGTTAGGGTTGTCAGGTCGCCTTAAGCCCTCTAACTTGACCTAACAACTGCTATCTGAGATAACAACCGTATAGTGGTGTGTCTCACCTAGTGTCATAGTTTTCAGGTCGCCCTAAGCTCTCTAACTTGACCTAAGGCTTAGAACGCACTGCGATTAAACGCAAGCGGTTTACGAATAGCTGAAAACGCAGAACCGCGTATCAACACGCAAAATCAGTCATTGAAAAAAAACGCTAATGCGTGGGCTTGTATAGAAAGCTATGTGGTGCATTTTTTACGGGAAAACGGAGACGTTTAATCGCAGTGCGTTCTAAGCCTTACAGATATAAAATGATTCCTACAGGAGTATGATTCCTATCTCAGTCACCCACAAAATATCGTCACCGTCATCATATTGTACCACCAATATTAGATTGCAACATTGTTATTAGTAGTTTAAGGTGTTAATTATAAAATCAATAACGTGAACGTAGGAATTCAATGATATTGTAAAAATACCGCAAGACAATAAATTATTTATCACATATTATTTTGTTGTTTTCATTTATTTATACTCTATACTCTATCTACTATCCCCCTTACTTATAAACGATGGTTAACAGCTGCATAACCTATAAATCGTTCCTTCGGTAAGACAAAGGCGTAAGTTTAATTGCTTACCTAACAGCCGAATGAAACTGAAACGCCACTTAAAATTTGAGGCGTACTTAAATAATTGAGCCACTTCTAAAATTAAAAATAGTGCGAGAATTTTTTAATTTGAGAGGTGCTTAGTTGTTTAAGTAGAACTTAAATTTTGAGTTGCGTTTCTGTATTCGACCGTTAGGCACTTACGCCCTTGTCTCACCGAAGGTTCGATATGTCGTTTATCTTTTACTGTGACATGAAGTTTCGGAGTTGACAGATAGAAACAGGCGTTACATAACTTAGTCATCTGTTAATCATCGTTTATAAGTAAGGGCGTTTATCTATGTCTATAAAATGCTTTGTCCTGAGTGACTAAAGTACAGCCCAAATCAGTCAGAACGTAGTCCTAGAGACATGAAATTTGGAGAGTGTGATATACTAAGAAAGGGTTTTTGGAAAAGTCCGTTGGAACGGGATTTAAGCAGGTGAAACCGCGGGACACAGCTAGCTATGTATAAAAGTAAGACGCCACAGGACCCTACTCCAGATTGGCGAATGTCCCATCCTATGCCTTCGGACCGTGGTGAGTCCTAGGACATGTAAGTTTTATCGCGATGTTTGCTTTCACCGTGTTCATCTTAATAGCGGCCATATTTATTTTTAAAGAAAATCATTGGCGTTTGGTTGTACTTTGACCAATATCTGTAAGAGTGTTCGTCATACCATAAATAGATTTACACTTCAAGGAACCTCTAATAAAAAGTTTAAAAAAAAAACCATATAGCGCCTGCGCAAAATGTATTAGCAAGTATCTATGTTAACTTTTACTAATTCTGCCGCGACGTGGAATACTTGCTACTACATTTTTAGCAGGCGCTATATGGCAAGAACTAGAAGGTGGTCCAGCCCAACCTGACATCGCAATAGCCGGCCACTTTGTCTCATTATTATTTTTGAAACCACGTAGGTACCTACCTACTAAATATCGATGGTTGAAAGTCAAATAGGTTTAAGCGCCACTTTGGGTGATATAGACTTATCTATATATTCGGAATCAGCGCTTTTTTTTGCGTCGAATGAGCCGGATTTCGTTTAAATCGGAGCACTTTTTTGGCGCTTGAAACAACTCTATTTTTGGCTTCAATTCTAAGGGGCAGTGTTTTAACCGACATAAATTTACCATTATTTTTTTGATGACGGATTTAAACCTTATGTCATTATAATCACCATTGACTTAAGCCATTTCGCTAACACAAATTCACAGTCTATTGTCTGTTCAAACATTAAGCCTGCCACGGCTTACAACGTGAGATGTCGCTTAAAACATTTTGCCTGGCACTACTCACACGGTGTGACGTCGCTTAAAACATTTTGCCTGCATTCAAATTCTGTGAGGAATGCCGGTTAGACACTTTAGCCTGCAACTTCTTTCCACTCAGAGTGGCGCAACAAACCTTTTTTTCTCTCATTTATATATGTATAGATGTCATTTAAACGATTTTAATCTACCAAAGTTTTATAAGAAAGTCGCTTATGTTAAATAGTTTAATCAAAAGCTGAGATTTAAAACATTGTTTCTATTTCTAAAAGACACGTTATTGTTAGTTAAACAGACTAATTTTAATATGGCGTATTTTATTTATGTCACTTAATACAAAGTTTATATTGTCGATTGTGAGTTAATAACTGCGTTTAATGTACCGGACCATTCTGTGTTGGCGGTAAAGTCGTCAGTCAGTCGTGAGCGTGGATTATTCAATTGTTAATCGTAAGTATTTAAGTTATTTTTTATGTCATTAACTATTGTAAATAGTAATATTATTTGTAGACAATTGAGTAAGTACCTATGTTCGTTATTATACTTCACGAAAAAAAGCTATTGAAACCTCACAGAGGTTTGGCAAAAGTTCCATGCTATCAAACCTTGGGGTATGCCATCTTTTTCACTATGTTTTCGTTCACCGTAAGAGCATTTGTTTATTGCGCACATAAATAATGTTTTAGGAAAATCCTACCTACCAAGTTATAATTTTCTTACTAACACTATGGTTAATTTTAAGTGCATTGTACTGTACCTAGTGATAACATTTTTTTATTTATTTACATCATAATGACTTCCGAAAGACAAAAAAATATTAACACAAAATTAAAAGGACGGTTAGCCGATATAGATGAAGTAACGGAGAGTATCCTGCCTTCAAATAATCATGAAAATTCGCAGATATTTTTTGATTCAACACCGACTGAAGACATAGAAAATTGTGTAAATAATTTTGACATGGAGGTATGTTAGGTAAATAGATTAATATTTTATGTACTTATGTACTTACTTAGTTGAATGTATTAGTACTTTTTACAAATTTTGTGTTAAGTGTTTATCATTTCTGATTTTCTTCCAGGACGTCGATAATAGGTTTGAAGAAACAAAATTTAAAGAAATTGTTAATGAAATATTAATCGTAGTACAAAAACTTGAGGAAGGTACTTACCTAGGTACATGTAAACTATGTCTAAGTAATTTACTTACATAACTTTTCACAATTATTAAGTTATTAAATCTATTGATAGATAAAATCATAGGTGGTTGTCTAACCTTTTATTGGACAAAGAGTGGTGTTTTATGATTGGCCTCATGTTTGTCTATTTATCTGGGTACTAGCTGCGACACACGGTTTTACCTACGCAAGTGTCGATGAAAAATTGCCTATGTCTTCTTTCACAAAATGGTCTTTCTCTGTACTAATTTTTGTCGAATTCGGTCGTTCTGTTTGACCGTGAAGAGGAAACTAGGGTAGGATCAAGAGACCAATGAACAGATTTTATAAATATGGTTGTACATACCTACCTGAATTTTACAAAGCTATTTTGCCTTTTTTAGGATAATGAAGAAGTAGAAGTAACTGAAAACAAAGAAATAACAGAAAACAGGACACCAATGCAAGAAAAAAGATGAGTCAGCAATGACAGTCTACATCCAAGAATTACAGAAGTAAGTAATTGGAGAAAAAGATATGGAAAAGTTAAGAAAATCCTTAGAAGACGATAATGCAGAAAAAGACATGGAGATATTAAAAGACTCTTTGAAAGACGGCAATATAGAAGAGGACATGAAACAGTAAAAAATGGTTTGGACAAAGAGAAAAACAAAAGAAAAGAAGCTACATTGAAAAACAAATACGTGGACTTTTTAAGTGAAGATGAAGATTTTGTTTGGGATTTGACGTCGTGGAAGGACGCAGACGATACATCAACTTCTTCAAGTAATGTGAAGTTTAAATTATCAAAACTATGTTCATAGAGGTTATTTGTTACTTAATTATTATTATTCATAGTTCATAAAGCTGATTTAATTACTTTAATAATACTCAATAAAACAGGGTAAAATAGTACTATGTTATTTATTTATAAAACACCAATAAGTATCATTTGATGTTTACAAATGACATAAATCTCCCTTTCAACTTTGGTTTAACTACCAATTTTAATTGATGATGTTAAAAAATGGGACATAAAACATTAGACATTTTAAAGTACGAGTTATTTAAGCTATTTATTCTTTCAGTCTAACAGTTACAAATGTTAGTTAACACAAATAGCGTGCAGTTAATATCTCTATACTATGTTGCATAAAACTTTTTGCTTTACAATAAGCAGTTACAGTTAATGCACTTAAACCTATTTGGCAGCTGCGAAAAATCGATATGATTGTCACTTAAACCGTTTTGCCTTGCACTTTTTGAAACTCTTTTGTATTAAGCGACAATTTTCTTGTGAAATATAACTCCAAATGGTTTCCTGATAATGCCATAATTTAGACATTTTATTTCTAGATCTAGAGACGTTTCTCACGTTGAAATAACTACAGAAGTTTTTTTTAAATTATTTTTTTTCTGAAAATTAAAACTTTAAATGGCTCTCCTGAACAGTTTTCAAAATGGCGCTTCATACGTTTTGCTTTTCACCCCTCGATATATAAACAAAGGTATCAAATAAGTACTAGATAATGAGCGTAGTTTGGTATTATATCTATTGCTGAGGCCGGCCAACTGACGGACCCATCAGGATGAAAAAAAAACAAGTTAGTATTCAAAAATATGTAATTATAAAACTACATGAATAAACATTGAACCTCTAGTTAGCTAACCTCAGGTTAAGCCTTCAGTCCGGACTGTACTCGTCAGATAGATCGTTTGCGTATTGCTCTCTAAACTGATCTGTGTCTTGTTCGGAGCCGTAGTAGAAACCATCGTCGCTGTCCTCTTTGTACCCTGAAATTGTAAGTAGAGAGGGGACTTAATTAGTGGCCCGGAAGCTACTGGGGGCAGTTTCTTTAGGGTTCTGTACCCAAAGGGTAAAAAAGGAACCCTATTACTAACGCAGCGTCCTACGTGGGCGATCGGATGCGAACGCGATCCGATCCGGTGCGGCGCGGAAACAAGGAACAGTCGAGAATCGCGCCGCATCGCTTTTTACGTGTTTGTTGTTTCCGCACCGCACCGGATCGGATCGCTTCGCAATCCCGTTCGCATCCAATCGTCCACGTAGTACGCTGCGTAAGACTTTGATGTCTGTCTATCCCAATGCAAAAAAAAAGAGCGGTGTTGGTCTAGTGGTAGATACCGCGACTTTCATTCCGAATGTATTTTTCTTTAAGAAAAATTTAAGTGCGCTATTAACATCGCTCTTACGGTGAAGGAAAACATCGTGAGGAAACCGACATGTCCTAGGATAAACCACGGTCCGAAGGCACGCCAATGCGGGGTAGGCTCCCGTGGCGTCTTAAGCCCTCTAAGAAATCACGTACAATGGCCCAATTGTGAGGCTAAGTGCGGAAAAAGGCTCAGTGAAACTAAACTAGGGTTCCGTACCCAAAGGGTTAAAACGGGACCCTATTACTGAGACTTCAGTCTGTCTGTCCGTCTGTCACCAGGCTGTATCTCATGAACCATGATAGCTAGACAGTTGAAATTTTCACAGATGGTGTATTTCTGTTGCCGCTATAACAACAAATACTAAAAACAATAATTTCGTTTTTTCTTTGGGATTGGTTTAGTTGTAAGTAGACTTCGCTGATTAGTTGTAGGGAATGTTTAAAGGATACACCGAGACAGCAACGAAGTTACGATGCCGTCTCGGTGTATTCTTTAAGCGAAGCGTGGTCAAGGCGAAGCGTCTCGATGTATCAATGTACCCATAGTACAAGCCTAGTGCTTATACTAGTTGCTTGTAAAAGCCTTATGCTTGTTTTATGATTAGACTTTTTTTATTTGTGGTTTGTGCATGCAGTAGGTAAGTCATCATTGAAAGTACCTAATGCAAGTAGATTTAGCAATATTTTTAAGGCCGGCCACCTGTGCCCTATATTTTCTACTCACCCTCAACGGACTCCTCATCTAAATCCTTGACCTTGACTGTCTGTATGAGCCCCGTGCTCGGTGAGACCTCGGCTAGGACCTTCGCTTTGTACTTAGCGTATGCTGGCCCGTAGCGGTCCTCGTCATCTTTGTATGGGGTCTCGTATATGTCTTCATTGTCGTCTGATGATAGATCTTCACCTATAGACAAACAAATTTAAATATAGTAGTTATATATAGTTTACAAGGAGGAATGCAGAAATGGAGAAACCTCTTCTCATTTGAGCAATGTCCAAGGTTGCATTCCTCTTGGCAGCCGAGGTTAACTAAATACCAAATTATTTGAGGTTGGCACAGTTGGTAACAGCCTAAGAGTCTGCGACGCAAACTTTCGTTATTGTATAACAGCTAAAGGTTGGTCAGGGCAGTACTATTATGAAGTTTGCCTTGTAGTAGCTTTGGCAGATTAACTGGTACTAAAGGTGTCCAAAATACCAATCTAAATTGTTTAAAGAAAAAGTGTGATTTTTAGGTATCAGAAAATGTTTTTTTGCATTTTTAGATTATAGAAGGTGTCCTTCAGATTATTATTTAAAATCACTGAATTAATTGCCAGATAATCTAAATTAAAGGACAACTTAAGGCCAATGACCTCTAACTCTAAGAAACAGCTGATTAAAGTAAAATTTTAACTCAATTTTTCGAAAATTGCTTCAAATTTCCAAAAGTCATAGAACAAAAGTTGTTGCATAGACCTATAGAACAATTTCTTTCTTGAAATCTTTGATTACCAACCAATATCAACTCTCTCCATAGCCCTGATCATGTCCTCCTCATCAATGCTGCTAGGATCTGAGTCTGGGTATTCATTTCTCCAGTTGTTCTCATCGTTGGAGTCATCATCGTCATCAGCTTCGTCCGAGGAGTCCTTGTCTCGGTATCCAGTTAGGAGGTCACTGGCTATATTGTCTATTCTGTAAAAATAATTGTTTATTTTTGTAGTCTTGCTATCCTAGTCTATACTAATATTATAAAGAGGTAACGTTGGTAACATGTATGTATAAAAAAAAAAAAAGTTCTTTATTCAAAGTAGTTACATAACAGTGACCGAGGCTTCCCAGTGTATGTATGTATATTGGGGGTAATCTCCGAAACCACTGGACCGATTTCAAAAATTCTTTCACCATTAGAAAGCTACATTCACCCTGAGTAACATAGGCTACTTTTGATCCCGATATTCCCACGTGATCGGGACTTACGCGGGTGAAACCGCGGGAATCTGCTAGTAATATAATAAAGGTAGAAGTTTGTAAATGGGTGTGTATTACTTTTTCATGTCAAATCTACTGAATTAATTGCCATTAACACTTTGGCTGCTGAGCCCGAAACAACCAATAGCCTTAGGTGTGGTAGGTTTACGCGTATCATGAGAAAAACACACCTGTTGTATGCCTACTGCACTGGCCAAGAGGGTAGATTAACACACACATTGTGTTTCAGGAGTCAAATAGTTAAACTTGAAATCTAGTGTTGTTCTAGAATAACACAGACTACTTTTTATCCGGATACTCCCACAGGATCGGGTAAAATTGGCAAAACCAAATTCACTTTACATATCGGCCAGACTGTTTATCAGCTAATTCTTTTTCAACCATGATTTCCTAAGATTTTGATGTGGTGATCACCTCATTTACCTACAGTTTGTAGACATTATCAGCCACATAAGGAAGATTTATCCCTTTTATTTACGAAGGGAAGGCGGCAGGCGAAGCAAAGCTGAAGGGGAGACCTAGAGTCGGGAAGAGTAGTGTGGACAGACCAGCCCGATGGACCCATACAAAAAATCAAATGTTGATGCGACTTAGCATTGGAAAACCAGTGCTGTGTGGAAGGATATAGGAGAGGCAAGGCCCTGGCCCTAAGAGAAGCCCTGCAATGGGCAAATACATGCTACTGAAGCAGAGAAGGATATTTATCTGACCATTTTATATTCATAGTAGTACTATTACTATTATTGGTTCTTTATTACCTGACAATATCATCAACCATAGACAAATCAAAGTCTTGTTTAGCCGCTGTGTACAAGTCGTAAGCATACTGTATGTCACTCTCTTCCTCTCCTCTTCTCTTCAAGTCTAACAGGTCATACATGTCCTCTTCATCATCCTTCAACCCTCGACTGCAGTTCACAACTTCGTAACGACTCTCTGAAGAATGGTCCTTTCTTGCTTTTCTCAGTTTTTGGATGATATCTTGAACATCAGGGGTTGATTTTAACTTTTCTGTTTTCGGGACTATGTTTTTTACGATTGTGTTCTGTGGGGCGGGAAAGTGAGAAAAAATTACGGATAAAGAACTTTCTAAGAAAAACATATTATTAGCTCCTAACCTTAAATCAAATCAAACCAAATCAAATCAAAAATCATTTATTCATTTAGAACGTATGTTATACACACATACGAACGTTTTGAAACGTCGAGATTTTATTTTACTGTGGTTTCGGAACGCGCCCTCCGATGAGAAGAAACCACAAGAAACTCATGGGGTTTTTTTTTCAATTATTTTTTTTATCATGTTTTATATTACAATAGTCATAATACATATATTTGTAATTTGAACAGGAGCAGTTAACAATCATGTCCATGGATTCTTTTCATCAAAATATTTTGACGTGCTATAGTACGCCTTATTACACAATTTAAGTTTAATATATTTTTTGAATCTTGTAATGGACATGTCACATACCTACGTCTTTAGGTAGTTTATTATAATAAAGTACACTTGTGCTACAGAACGACTTACTTATTTTCTGGAGCCTACTATAGGGCACAGTCAGATCATCCTTGTGTCTCAAATTAACCTCACGGACATCACTGTATTTGTGAAATTTACTTAATTTATTCTTATGTACGTATAGCAGATTTTCATAAATGTATTGAGAGTAAACAGTTAAAATGTTTATCTCTTTAAACTTTTCTTCAAGCGATTCCCTGGGGCCCATTTTGTAGATAGCTCGCACCGCTCTCTTTTGCAAAACAAAAATGGTTTCTATATCAGCAGCACACCCCCACAGCAGGATACCATATGACATGATGCTGTGAAAGTAACTGAAGTAGACTAGGCGGGCTGTCTCAACATCTGTGTATTCCCGGATTTTCTTAACTGCGTAAGCTGCGGAACTAAGCCTTTTGAACAGAGCTTCCACGTGTGGGCCCCATTGAAGCTTAGCGTCTAAAGTTATACCCAGAAAGACAGCTTTATCGACTATTTCGATCTCCTCATTATCAATTTTTACAGTAGCAGTGTTTAACTTGTTTTACATTTGGTAGTGTGAATCGGATACATTTAGTTTTAGATCCATTTAGTAGCATATTATTAACATTAAACCAATATACTAATCTAGAGAGAGCATTGTTCACGTCGTCAATATTAGATTGTCGTCTTTTTACTTTAAATACCAATGAGGTATCATCTGCGAACAATACTATCCCATGATTTTCCTTTACGAGGAAAGGTAAGTCGTTAATATATACTAGAAATAAAAAAGGTCCCAATATGGATCCTTGAGGAACTCCTAAAGTTACAGGTGATCCAGGGGAACGTTTACCGTTAATGTCGACACACTGAATCCTATCACTTAGGTAAGAAGAAAGAAGATCCAATGCGCCGTCCCCGATACCGTAGTGTCGTAGCTTCATGATCAAAGTATCATGTCGAACACAATCGAACGCTTTGGAGAGGTCACAGAATACGCCATATGCATCATGCGACTTCTCCCAAGCATCAAATATGTTTTCAATTAATGCAATGCCCACATCAGTAGTCGAGCGACCCTTACTAAAACCGAACTGTTTATTGTGTAAAATATTGTTGTCATCAAAATGCTTTAGTAGCTGGTTCAATATAATTTTTTCAAAAATTTTGCTTTATGTAGGTAGTACTGATATGGGTCTAAAATTAGAGGGGTCCGATGTACTACCGGATTTAAATAATAAAATTACTTTACTAAATTTCATTTGATCAGGAAACACGCCACAATCTATGCACCTATTGAATATAATAACAAGCTCAGGAACAATAACTTCTATCAAGGATTTAACAATAGGAACAGAAATCCCCCATAAGTCTTTAGTTTTCTTTACATTAATTTGTTTAAAAATTACTAAAATATCATGTTTTTTAACATATTTGAATTTAAACGCTTTACTACATTCAGGTACATTTGCTTCTAAAAGAGATTTAGCAATGGGGGTAGAAGAGTTTAGGGCTTTTGTCAGAGTAGTAGGCACATTAGTGAAAAAAATCTCAAACTCATTTGCAACATCTTGGTCAGTGTTTGTCATCCTTCCGCCAATGTCCAACTTAAAATCAATATTTTTGTTAAAGACTTTACCAGTTTCAGCATTTATTATTTTCCAAGTGGCTTTAATTTTATCATTACTATTCTGTATTGTAGATTTAATGTGTAAGGACTTCGCTAGTATACAAACTCTTTTAAATATCTTTGAGTAATTTTTAACGTAAGCTCTAAACTCCTCTGAAGTATGAAACTGTCTCTCTGCGTACAACTCGTAAAGTTTTCGTCTGCTTCTATGAATGCCGACCGTGGCCCAGTCACTGAACTCACGCTTGCCTGATACCACCATTGATCTGGACGTGAAAATAGATTGAAATTGTTCGTTAAGAACCGAAAAAAAGTTGTTGTATAATATGTTTGCATCCATATCACAGGGTAGAAATGGCATGACGTTAGCCAAATTCAATTTAAGTTTCTCTAGTCGAACGGCAGTTACTGGCACATATGATATTTTTCTTTTGGGTATAGGTTTTTTTACTATTACAAAATTGACTAACTGGCCACTATGATCTGATTGCAATTTGTTTATAACAGATTTGCTAATAGCAGTAACATCTTTGGATATGAAGATGTTATCTATGCAGGTTGCAGTAGTTTCAGTGGTTCTGGTAGGCTCCAGAAACAAATTAGTTAGTTTGTGTGATTGAGACAAATTTAAAAGTATGGTGGAGAAAGAAGATACTTTAAGTAAATCAACATTAAAATCCCCACATACAATCAATTGCTTTTTTGATTTTGTAAGTTTTGCTAACATTGCATCTAATATGTCAATAAATTTATTAAAATTGTACCGCTTTGGTCGTCTGTACACACATGCTATTATTAACTGCTCCAGTTCTACACAAGCTATTTCATTTACACATTCTACAGACATAGATACGATATCTTTTCTTTCTTTATATTTTAACTGTTTATTCAATAAAATAAGAGAACCAATAAAAATATTAAAATATTAAATCACTAATTTGCGTGAAGTTATCATTAAAAAAAAAAGACTCATTCTAGATGTTTCTTGCATCATTAAGTATATGCATCATAGGAGTAGTCGCAGTAAAAAATAAATTATAGAAAAATACCTGATTTTCAACAGTTCCTCGAAACACGAAAAGCGAGGGAGATATTTCTTCACTTGTATTTTCTGTTTTCACACGTTTGCACATGATAACCAAAGCATCTTGTGGATTATCTTCAATCCGTCGTTTTACCCGCAACACCGTAGACCCAGACATCTTGAAAATATTTAGGAAAACCGAATGTAATAACCAAAATCAACTATCATCTCACCACAATTTCGAAAACAAAATAAATAAATACGCGACGTGAAGCAAGTAACAAACAGGAACAGACTATAATATATAAACAATCGGTCATTCGAAACAAGCAGTTTTGTTCCATTTAAATAGACGTTATTGAGCATGACACAGTGAGGGAAAGAGAAGTTAGATCGTAAAAAACTGCAAGTGGGAGTGAGAGAGCTATATCGACATTTTAGTCATAGTTTTATTTATTTACCATGATTTCTTTCCTCCTCTCCTCCCAGCGCCTTGTGAGTTGTGACCAACTCTTTGGTTGTGACTTGTGTTGTGACGTCCATCGCCTTCGTGGAAAATCCTCTTTGCATCCGTTGGTGCTAGGGTTGCCAACACTTTTATTTTTCCAAAAAATAGTAGGTATGTCTTACTAAAAAATAATATAGTATTTTGTCGTCTACAAAAAGGCAAAAATTGAGCGGTTTGTTTTGTTGCGTTTAAAAACAACGCACATTTTTTTGTATTTGGGATCGGGGCAGTAGGTAAGAAGCATCCAACATTGACCATAATATCATCAGCAAATGGATTTGGCCATATTTTTACGGCCGGCCGCCTACCTGACACCAACCCTCCTAGTTCCAGTTTATCCACCACCGCGCTGAGAGAATGTAAGGTTGCTAGTCTCCCTCAGATCCTTTAGTCGCCTTTTACGACACCCACGGGAAGAGATAAGGTAACCATATTCTAATAAAACCAGATATTATTAAAAAAACCTATAATCTCAGGTTTTGTCAAGAAATCAGTAGGTAGGTGCCAGAAATATAGATTTTTTGCGTAAGGTACTTTGTTTTTTTTTAAAGAAAATAGTACTAACAACTGAACGCTGGATATTATTATGATACCATAATAATATTATAATATAAAGTACGGTTACCAACCCTAGTTCGCGCGATCCCTCGCCCGCCCACATTTGTAGTGTTTAAATATACAGTAGAACCTGGTTAACTGGACCCTGGATAAGTAGGAAACCTGTCACAATGATGAGTTCCGACCCTTTTGTCTTGAAATAATTTCTGTGACTAAGATTTTTTCGACGCGTTTATGCATTTGCGTTGCAACGATTGCTTTGATTGTTGTAGCATTCCAGCGGAAACCGGGCGGAAATACATTGCTAGCAGTTCCCCACGGTTTCACCCGCGTAAGTTCCGATCCCGTAAAGCTAATGTCTAAAAGCTAAAGAAAAGATGTTGTGTCTCTCTCTGTAGAGAGTGTCATAGAAATAGCTTGTGTGGAATTGGAGCAATTAATAGTGGCTAGTGTATACAGAAGGCCTGTTGATGATAATTTTAACGTATTTATTGAAGTACTTGATGCTTTGCTAGGAAAGTTATCTAATTCTAAGAAACAACTGGTTGTATGTGGTGATTTTAATGTAAATCTCTTTAGAGTTTATTCTTTTTCAAATAAACTCCTAAATTTATACAACACATACAACCTGTCCAATGTCTTCCTGGAGCCTACTAGAGTAACGGATACTTCGGCAACATGTATTGATAATATCTATGTTTCAGAAAGTGTAAATATAAACAGTAAATGTGTTTTTAAAGAAATTAAATCTGATCACTATGGTCAATTAATAAATTTCGCCATCGTTATAAAACCTATACCTAAGAGGAAGATAACCTATGTACCAGTAACTTTAGCTCGTCTTGAGAAATTAAAATTAAATTTAACTAACATTATACCATTTCTTCCGTGTGAAATGGATCCAAATGTATTGTATAATAATTTCTTCTCGGTACTCAATGACCAATTTAAATCAATTTTCACTCCTCGAACAATGGTAGTTTCTAACAAACGCGAATTTAGTGACTGGGCAACAGTTGGAATCCATCGAAGTAGACAAAAACTATATGAGCTATACGCGGAAAGACAGTTCAATTTTTCAGAGGAGTTTAAGGTTTATGTTAAAAATTATTCCAAAATATTTCACAGAGTGTGTGTGCTTGCTAAATGTTTTTCCATTCAAACAAAAATCAAAAATAGCAATAATATAATTAAAGACTCTTGGAAAATTATAAATGCTGAAACAGGGAGAACCACAGCTAAAAATAGTACATTTAAATTAAAGATAGATAATAAGATAATCATTAATGATGTAGATGTTGCAAGCGAATTTGAATCCTTTTTCACAAGTATACCTATTACTTTGACAAAAACTTTGAACTCCTCAACCCCCATTGCAGAATCTTTGTTAAAAAGTCATGTACTCGAATGCAACACAAAATTTAAATTTCAACATGTAAGAAATCATGATATTATGGTAAGCCTTAAGCAAATAAATCTGAAGAAGACTAAAGATCTATGGGGGATCTCCGTGCCTATTGTAAAGTCTATAATGGAACATATTGTGCCAGATTTAGTCATAATTTTCAATAGGTGTATTGACTGTGGTGTATTTCCTGATCTGATGAAATTAAGTAAAATTACTCCCTTATTTAAATCGGGTAGTACGTCAGATCCCACTAATTTTAGACCAATTTCTGTACTACCATCACTTAGTAAAATCTTTGAAAAAATTATTTTAAACCAACTTTTAAAACATTTTCATGATAATAATATTCTCCACAATAAACAGTTCGGTTTCAGTAAGGGACGTTCAACTACTGATGCAGGTATTGCATTACTTCAAAGTATATATAAAGCCTGGGAGGAGTCACACGATGCCTATGGGGTGTTCTGTGACTTATCCAAGGCATTTGATTGCGTTAAACATGATACATTGATCATGAAACTACATCACTATGGTATTAAAGATAGCGCTCTGGATCTTATTTCCTCCTATTTGAGCAATAGGGTTCAGTGTGTCGATGTCAACGGAAAACGATCCCCCGGCTCTCCTGTAACAATGGGGGTTCCTCAAGGATCCATATTAGGACCATTCCTGTTTTTAGTTTATATTAATGACCTACCTTACCTAGTAAGGGACAAACATGAGATAGTATTGTTTGCAGATGATACCTCATTGGTATTTAAAGTTAAAAGACGCCAATTAAATATAGACGACGTGAACAATGCTCTCTCTAAAATAGTATATTGGTTCAATACCAATAATCTTTTACTGAATGGATCCAAAACAAAATGTATTAAATTCACACTTCCTAATGTTAAACATGTCAAAACTGTAGTGAAAATTAATAACGAGGAAGTCGAAAAGGTTGAGAAGGCTGTCTTTCTAGGTATAACTCTAGACTCTAAGCTTCAATGGGGCCCACATGTGGAAGCTTTGTCCGCTAGACTAAATTCTGCAGCTTACGCTGTTAAGAAAATTCGTGAATTCACAGATATTAAGACTGCCCGCCTGGTCTATTTCGGCTACTTCCACAGCATTATGTCAGATGGCATCCTGCTGTGGGGGTGTGCTGCAGATATTAAGGATATCTTCATTTTACAGAAGAGAGCGGTTCGAGCTATCTACGGGTTGGGCCCTAGAGAATCACTTAGAGAAAAATTTAAAGAAATAAATATTTTAACAGTATATTCACAATATATTTACGAAAATCTTTTATACGTCCATAAAAATAAGGACAAGCTTGTTAAAAATCGGGACATACATTTATTTAATTTAAGAAATAAAGATGATCTAACTGTGCCCTGGAGTAGGCTCCAGAAAATAAACAGGTCCTTCTTTAGCTCATCTATGCTCTACTATAATAAGTTACCCAAGAATGTGTGTGACATGTCCATTAATAAATTTAAAACATATATTAAAAGCAAACTGTACAGGATGGCATACTATAATACATCGGATTATATTCACGATAAAAATCCATGGAAATGAATACTTTATTGAAAGACGGGGACAGACAGGGGCACGGTCGCGTTCGCGAATGCTTGGTTCGTTCGGCTCGGTTCGGTTCGTCCTGGGGCGTATTCATGGAGTTCTGTGGTAAAGTAGCAGGATAAGTTATGGAAAGGAGTAAATAGATGGTTCTACCTACGAATTTTATAATAAAATTCTAGAGTGTAGGAAAGGAATGCAAGGCTGGCACCACAGAACTCTGATGGTGGGTCCCGGGGCGGTTTGGGCGGTGTTGGGCGGGTTGTGTGTTTGTGGATGAGATAGTGTTTTAAGTAAATAATTTTTTTTATGTTTATTATTTTGTATATTATAACTTATTTGAACAGATAGACAGACAGACAGAGTTAGTTTCGCTCTTGTAATGCTAGTAAGGATTATTATAGCAAGTATGGATTATTGCTCCAGTTCCACTTTTCTTCAATAATATTATATATGCGACAATGTAAATCACATGATTACTGAAAAAAAAAATATACAAAAAAAAAAACCCCATGAGTTTCTTGTGTCTTCTTCTCATGTCATGGAGGTCGCGATCCGAAGACATAGTAGAGTAGATTAAATAAAAAAAAAAAATGACATGTCAAAGAGATATCTTGCTAATATCCGAATGAATAAACGTACTTTGATTTTGATTGATTTTTGATTTTCTCATTCCGGGTTGCCAGCTATCTATATACCGAGTTTTATCGCAATCGGTTCAGTGTTTTTTGTGTGAATAGACATAAAACACGAAATTTGTGGGTGTCTTTTCGTGTTTGTTGACATGACACACACTCACAAATACCCACAGAAATATCTAGGGATAGGTACTCCATTTCAGGATCTTAGATCAAAAATGTAAACAAAATATTGTCAATATCAAAGAAAAAGGTAAATAAAGAGCTGTCACTTTTGAATGTATGGAGTGTTCTGTTTGCATATTTGATTATAAGATTCTGAATTAGAGAATAGACTACCTACCTTAAACCCATCAAAGACCTACCTGCCCAAGTGGGTGACTGGGTCAATGGCTTCTCATTGACCCAGACACCCAAGTTGGCAATGCACCTAAGTGATAAAAAATCCTAGGTCCCTTGAGATCCACTTAGCCAGGTTTCACTGTAATTACATTATTTTAGGTACCTATATAAATAAATGTTATCTATAGTCTAAACCTAGTCTTGTGGTGTTGAGGCGTCGCTCTGCGCTTGTTGATAGTTTTTACTAACTTTTCCTGTTAAGTATTTGAGTCTAAAAAATAATTGTGTTTTATTGTACCCGTGAGTCTCAACCGCGATACTACGTTACATTGTAAATCATCAGCCATGTCCGCACACGAGAACTGGAAGACACCAGCTTTCAGACAAAGTGTCGCGTCTAAAATGTAAGTATATCGTTCTACAATTTTATGATTTCATTGTCATTATGTTTTACGCTGGCATTTAAAACCATTATTGTTTATTCGAACGATCACGACACGATCCTATTCTATATCTACCTAAATAGTCTCAGCATCACCTCTGGATTGTTAGATTCTTCGCTAGAAAGGAAAATTTGCAGTATTGCTGAAATTTTAAAATTACTATCAAGTAAGTAGAGTACTAACCAGTTTTTGAGAAATATAAAACAATGCTGATGCGATGTTGAGACGATTTAGTAATAGGTATACTTAAAATAACTACGTGCCCGGGCACGTAGGTAGTTATTGTTTTACTATGTCAAAAAGCACACTGTTGCAGAATCTGCTTAGCTATCTTTTTAGACGTCAATGTCCCAGGCACTACTGTAGCGCGATGATTGATTTTGCCATTCATTAGCAAAAACTGGTGCAAGTATTTATTTTAACAAGCAGCGCCCCGCAGTTTCACCTGCGCCGCGTAAGTTGGGATTACGTGGGATCAACAAATTAAAAGTAGCCTATAGATATGTCCAGGTCTCCGGCTATCTTCGTACCGAATTTCATCGCAATCGGTTTGCCGATTATTCAGTAAAGAAGTGAACCTCAAAAAAATACACGACGGTCGACGACATTTACACTCCCACTTTACCTAAAACAGATCAAACTTTGCTGTAGGTTGCATAGGTACATGTACGAATTTCTTTATTATGTGTACCGTACCTACTGTATGTGTGCTCTGTTTTAGGGAAAGAGTCAGTGTTTTTGAGCCTAACAAACACATATATCAAACTTTTATTTCTCTAATATTAGTATAGGATCCGAAACGGTATTTCAGCGATGAAGTGATCCAGTGGTCAGGTCTGCAGGTGGCGAGGAACAGCATAGAAATGGAGAACCATATCTTCATGAAAGCCAAGACCCAGGAGGAGTACATGAGCATGGTTGCCAAGCTCATATTACATGTTCGAGACCGTGGTAAGCATTGGCATTGTTTGATATTTAAAATAACTTATTCAAAGTAGCCTATGCGGTAGGTATTTCAGGTCTACGACTATCTACATACCGACTTTAGTTGCAATCGGTTAGCGGTTTATGCGTGTATAGTAACAACAAACACACACCCATACACGCTCACAATAAAGTTTTACCTTTAAAATATTACTAGCTGCGCCCGCGGTTACACCAAGCACTTTCCTATTTTCATGAAACCTATTAAATCACTCTAAATAAAACAGATAGCCAAAAACCCACTTTGTTCAACCCAAACCCCTGTAGGTATATCTCTCTGCTCAAGGCAATAGGGGTTTCTTGGCGGATGCAGCAACAAGTTATGGGGTTCAACTCTGATTTGGGTGGTATTCCACTGCCGTCTTCTTATCTTATAGAAATGAGCGTGCTACGTCTTAGATCATATTAGCCCTTATTATCAGATGAGATAGAGTCAAACGCTCATCTATTGTTAATAAAAAAACACAAAACCCAAAGCTCTATCTTTATCATTTAAGAAATTAATACATTTTACAGCACAAGCAAAACTCAAGCAAACAAACATCCAAGCACAATCCGTCCGCCTAACACCAGCATTGCGTAGTAAATTATAGAAGAAAACAAATATAAAAAAAAGAATTAAGCTGAACAGAAGAACATTAAATGGGACCAAAAAGTGATAGAAATGGTGTCCTAGACAGGTCCTAGATAATATAAGAAAATAAGTTGGTAGAGGCATGGAATAACATCAAAAGGCAGGGCAAGCGTCAGGGATGGATTGGGCGAGAAAAGCCAGAGACAGATCTATGTGTGGAACAATACGGAATCCTAAAAAGCAAGACAATAGAGAAACCAGTGTCAAATACGAAAAAAATATTTATATTATTGTTATATATTTACCTAGGTACTGACACATAATATTGTTTTGTTATTAGAAATAAGTCTGAATATTATTATATTGCTGAAGGACTCATCTATATTTTCATATCTACGGTACCTGTGATTTGTGAATTCAACGTTAAATGGTGGAGTGCAAACTCCACCATTTTTTTTAAGTTTTTTTATACTCTCTCTTTTATAGGTACCTACGCTTCTCAGAGAAGTTCTCAGTTCTCACCAATCACAAATCATCTCCAATTTTACATCAGGAAATTAATAAAAAAATATTTTTATACCATTCACACTCTTAAAAGCTTATTTTATTCACGCAAAACAGTGAATAAAAAGGACTTTTACTCACGCTGTTTGAATTTTGAATTTAGAACACAATTTACTCGTCGTCCATCTAACTAAATGCATATACAACCTCCTTGCGTGAAAAAAAACTTGATACAAACTCCTTGCGCTAAGAATACTCTACATACAAATTCTTTTTAGGGTTCCGTACCCAAAGGATAAAAACGGAACACTTTTACTGATACTTTGCCGTCTGTCTGTCCGTCTGTCACCAGGCTTTATCTCATAAACTTTGATAGCTAGACAGTTGAAATTTTCACAGTAGATGTATTTCTTTAGCCGCTATAACAACAAATAGATAAAAAAAACATTTAAGGACCATTCAACAACGTGATTTTGACATAAAAACGGCGCGCCAGTGGTAAAATAAATTTTAACCTACGCGTTGCGTTCACGGATTGGTTGCCGGTCCAGTGTTCATTTCAGGGTTCTGGAAAGCTACCGCGGTTCTTCCGTTGACAGCAACTCGATCCCGACGCAGTAGTTTGACATCTCTGACAGCGGAGTTTTCAATTTTAAAACCGCGCATCCATGGCCATCAGCCGTCGATTTGAAGATTTTCTTTCAAAATCTTCAATTCAATTCAATTTTCTCTGTGTTGCATTCATTCAATTTGGCTTCGGCATCGATATGAGTAATCGACGCGCCGATTTGAAATTTTCGCGGTTCGAAATTCGGCTGTCAACTGTCAAATGAATCCGATCCCGATTCCGACGGAAGAACCGCGGTAGCTTTCCTGTACCCGATTGTGATAGTGGTACGGAAACCTTAGTACTCGACGCGAGTACGACTCGCACTTGACCGGTTTTTTTTCTCGTAGTCATGGTATAAAGTATAGTATGCAACTCTTGAATAAAGTACGGATTTACATTGAGGGCCATGAACCACTGGCGTCGCTCAGGATTCTAACACTTGAATCCCTCGCTACGCTCGTGATTCAATCATCATGAATCACTCCCTACGGTCGTGATTCAGTCGTTAGAATCCTTCACTTGCTCGTGATTCATCTACGGCCCTCGCACTAAATCCGTCTTTTATTCACTAGTTGCATAATATACTATAATATAATCATACCCATAATAGGGTTGCCAGATAAGGGCTTATAATTTCCTGGACATTTCTGGTTTTACAAACGGAGTTGGAGTTATAGAGTCAAAATCCAACTACAAATGTTTGCCGTTGAACGGGCAATAGCAAAAATATTACAAAATTACTAGTCATGTACTTACTTTAGAACTAAAATATGTAAATTATTTTATAGACATAAAATCTATAAGTAGGTAGGTACTTATAATTCAGTGCAATTAGACTCTAAAAACTGTCTAGTGAGAAAAATTTGGGTTAGTTCATTAGAACTAAAAAAAAAAGTCTTTCTGTTTTTTTACTTACTTTCATCACCCCAAAATACAATATTATAGGTACCTACTTTGGGGTCCAAAATCCGAATCTGAGGTTTGCTGAAAATGTTTTACTTTTCCCTTTTTTTTTTGGGTAAAACTCGAAAACTAGGTATTAGCTTTTAGTAAATGGTCTGCTTACAGAAATTAAAGAACTTACAATTTCTCCACAAATATCACTATTTAGGTTTTTTAAACAAACTGTTCGGACTCATGTGCGAGTTTAAAATTGGCATGTTTCTGCGGTCTCTGCAAAGCTCACTCGGCACTTGCGGCCAATTATTTTATAGACCTAACCTTTTTTTTTCTTTTTTTTTTTTTTACGAGGGGAATCTCCTTAAGGCCGTCAGGCCGCTCCCGGGGGAGAGCGGCCCGGTGTGTGGGGGTCCCCCCGGCCAAGATGTTGTGCGGCCGGGGTATACCCACTAAACCCCTCGGTGTCCGTCTTCTCCGCTAAGTGTGGGGACAGACGGGAAACGCTCTCGCATACTACCGTCTGCCCCACAGCGGTTGGCCGCGTCCGGCCTCCTCGCCAAAAACCTCCGTAGGAGGTAAACCCTCACGAGGGGCGGCGTGGACACGCCGCCGCCACCTCAGGCTCAGTGTTTGGCGACGAACTCCCCCGAGTCCGCCGCCAAGAGCCGTTTAGGGGAACCAGGGATGTCTGGACACCCCTGGTTCCCCTGCAACGGGTGAGGTCTGTGGCCCCGTCGCCGACCACTTTTCGGCTGCAGGGGATAGGGCGAGCGGCAACGACACACCGAAACGCCTCCTCCCCTGCAGCCCCACCGCGTCCGCCATCTGACGCGAGGGAGAGCGGCAACGAAACACCGACACTCCTCTCCTGCCGCGGCCCCGAAACTTCCTCTAGCCGCAAGCCGAAGCTCAAGCGGCTCCTCCTCGGGTGGGTTCCTCTTCGCTTCACCGTGGGTGACCAAGCCACGGTTACTAAGCCCCCCCGCCACGACAAGGCGGGAACCCTTCGGGGGGGTTTATAGACCTAACCTAACCTAACCTAACGAACAGTTCGTTTGAAAAAACCTGGATACCTAGTGATTTATGTCAAAATTTTTAAGTTCTTCAATTTCTGTAAACAGACCATTTACTTTTGAGTTTTAAGCAACAAACCGGAAAAAAGGAAAAAAATGCAGATTTTAGCGATTTTTTAAATGTTGCATCACGAAATTTTGTCCGCAAACCTTAGATTCCGATTCAGCACCCCAAAACACATATAAATAGAAAAAAAAACAGAACTAGGTATCTCAAAACTTTCCTAGCAAAAACACAAATGGACTGGAGCATTAGATAAAAATTAAAATACTTCATACTCCTCGTGCATTCACAGTGTGAAATATGAATGTTCGACACAGTGTTGTCAATTTAGCGACTTTGGTGCTAGAATCGCGCCGCACCGTGGGTGGTGTCGTACCTAACTTTGTGTAAAAAAACTAGTGCTCATAAATTCCGGGACAGTGAAGTGAAATTACTGGACACGGGACAACACGTTAAATTTGGCCCTATACCCATATCGACGGTTGTAATCTCAAATGTCGTAAGGGACATTTTGTCGTAAGGGACATTTATATACCGTTGGACGGCAAATTTTATTCTTTATCGATCTGTATATTTCGAATTTCAATATCTCTTCTAGCTTAGGAGTTATGGCACCCAACATTTTGTAGTAACAGACAAAAGATATATCAAAGTACGTCGTAAGAGTCATGTTTTTGATTTTATCAAATTTCGCACGTCGTAAGTCTTTATAAATACTAGATATTACAGTTGTAACGCTAATAAAAAACAGTGAAGTCCTTTACGATATTATTTTAAAATTGGTTTATTTTTCTATTTCAATGAACAATGGCTTTGATTTTTGAGGAAGAAAGTGAAGTGAAGTGAAGTGAAAGAAGAAGAAATTGATTGTTTGGAGTCCATCGCAATGGCCTACTTTCATCGAAGCTGCTAGGAAACGACCTAAACCTTACCAGGTACACATTCTGGATCATACAGATTTTCTAGATTTTGGCGAATTAACATCGAATGCTTTTACGCTCCAAGGAGCAAAAGCTGTCAAATTTCAAAAAGTCAGAGTTGTTACTTTTAAAAAGAATTGTCCGGATGAAATGAATGTTAAATACTCGATGAAAGAATCTTCCGAAGTTTATGTATTTCAAATGAATTTAAAACCCGTAAAAGAGAAAGGAAAAGGAAAGGGAAAGGGAAAGGGAAAGGGAAAGGGAAAGGGGAAGGGGAAGGGGAAGGGAAAAGGAAAGAAGAACGAAAAATGTGAAGAGAGTTCACAAGGACATGATACTCAACACCATGACAAATTAATGCTTGTTCGTATGAACCGTTTATACGAACAACAACTGCCAGTTTCCACTGCCAAGTACAAAGATTTACAACGCTTATGTTCTAATGGAACGATACCTAAGAGGTTTCACTCATAATATATTAACCTACCTCATTTGACAGAAGTTCCGGATACGTTGGCTGAGACAGATGAGGAAGATATTATAATCTTCGATGACTAACTATTTATCTTCTTCGTATCTTAAAGTTTAAATAGGTACTTATTTTATTTTATTAAAGTTTAAGTACGCAATGCTCGAACGGTAAAAGGACACAGCATCGTGCTAAAACCAATAGGCCCTAGAACTCATAAAAGAATGTGACATTCTCCAATCCGGAGAAGGCTCCCGTGGTGTCCTAATACCTAATCCTTGACCTTATCCAGCTAGTGGGACAATATTAACCCATTATGACCTGAATTAATTTGGGGTTCTAGAACTACGTAATTTTTTAATATATTGTTGTTTTAGGTCCACTTAATCGTTTCTGATAGTTTTTTGTTTGGTCCAACTCCTATTTTGGGAAATATGGGCGGGTGCCGTTTGGCACCGCTAGGTTCATATCTTGTCTCATGTGATAAGTAACTTAAATAAAATAATTTGTTAATTGGTAGCTTACCGCATTACTAAATATTGATATAAATGGTTTTTGTGGTTAACTATTTTATAATTCAAGAATAAGGTAAGTAATAAAACCATATTTTTTAGAAATCGAACTAGGTAGGTATATTTTTAAAGAACATTAGTATGAAATTGTAAATTGCAGGCTGCGCAGAGCCCCACGTCACATTTCATGCATTGTAGTCTAGTTTGACTCTTACAGACCTCTAAAGCACATTTGCGACGGGATTCACTGGGAACCAATAAATGGTCACGACCGTCATAACGTACGTCGTCCTTGACTCTGTGACCAGTTTTAGACGATTTTGAAACTGTTGGACGCCCGCCGCCACGAGGTACATTTTTGAACTGCAAAAGGTACGTCTGGACAATTTCTCTTCTAAAAGCCAACTGAGTTAGTGTACTGCCTGCTTGCCTTGACAATACCCAGGCATTGCATACGGCTGCGTCAATGAGGTATGTGAAAATAGGCCACCACCATTTTTTCCCCCGGATTCCTATACGATAGGTGTTTATGTTTTGATCCATGAGATCTGTGCCTCCCATGTGTTTATTATATTCAGTGAAGATGGCTGGTCGCAGAACCTGTATTTTCTTTTTCTCCGTCGCGCAATACCGACCAACATTTGACAGAGGTTCGACACCATGTGTAGTGGACATCGCTGTAACTATAGAATTATCTTTCCAACGAACTACAATTACTTCTTCCTCTTTACTTTTTGTGTGAATATGAGTGCCACGTGGAGCTTTCATCATATTTTTCTTGCTGGTCAATGGAATGTCATTGGGAAGGCGGTTCACACGAACTGTTCCCGTCCCTTCGTATCCACGTGATTTCAGATGTGTTAGCAGCTGAAAACTGGTGAACAAATTGTCGAAATAGAAACTTGTTGGCAAGCAAGTTACATGTTCAGGCAAGTTGTCTATCATCTTCACAAGGGGCGATGCCGCTTTCCCGAACGATTTGTTATATTCAGGATTTTCCTGAATACTCTTTCCTTGATATATCTCAAAGTCAACTAAGTACCCATAAGGCGTGTTCAGACACCAGTTTTTAAAACCAAAACGAATTGGTTTGCCACGAATGAATTGCTTGCACCCATGTTTCCCGAAATACTCTATCATAGACTCATCATAGTTTAGGGTAGCAGATGGCACATAATTTGCTATAAAATTCTTTTGAATGATATCAATGAACGGCCTGAGCTTCCACATTTTGTCCGTGGTAACCATAGTATTGTTGTCCGCACAATGCAAAAAACGCATAATTGTTATGAATCTATCTCGTCGCATACTATTATAGACCATCGAATTCCTCATATCTTCACCTTGGTCCCAATAATGTCTCTTAGAAGGCACAGTATTGTAGCCAGATAAAATAAGAATTGCGATGAAAACCTTCATTTCTTCATGCGATATTTTTGGATCCGGGCAGTTGAGAAAAGCTGCATATTTTTGCGATTGATCTACTAAGAGGTTGATAACGCTGTCTCCCAAAAAACAATCCAGCATTTCCACAGCCGACTTTTCTCTATAGGAACTAAAATCTCCTCTAGGAAATATAGGAGATTGTTGAAATAAATCGCCATCTATCCAAGTACGAGACGCTTTTTTGGATTTTTTTGATGGAGGTTTATCTTCATCAGAACTCTCAGAAGAACTGTCGGAACTACTCGAAGAATCATCAACTTGACCAGCAGTACTTTCAATTTCGCGACCCTTATACCGACGAGATACAGGGCGTCTACGTGAAGTGAGAGACCCACGAGACGGCTTACAAGAACCGCGAGATGGTTTACAAGAAGGCCCGGCTACAGGTTCAACGGCAGAAGGTACTTGTACTTTTTTGCGACTTACGGAGCGCGTTCGACGTGCAGATGCCAGTACTACTTCGCATCTAGCATTGAGTTGCCGACCTGTGAGGTTATTTATAAGACCACCTTCATCTTCGTCGGCTGAATCCTCATCTGAGCGAACGGCAGGGTCTGGAGGTTCGATATATAACAACCGAGGCTCAAGATCTTCGTCTTCTTCTAGCACAGCTAATGCCTCGTGAAGTGTACAACCCCTGAAAATAAACAAAAATATTAGTAAACACAAGGATAACATAAACTAAACTATCAACGTAAATACTACATAACAGCCTACGGGTGCCATGCGGCACCCGTCACTTTCCGCATAGGATAAACCAAACAAATAAAAAGGATTCGTTGATATTATTGAATTATTAGGAGAATCATTGTTTTGAAATAAATATAAAATACATAGTTGTAGCAAATTACGAAAAATAAATGAAAAATGGGCTACTTACTTGAATTGGGCATCCATTTTTTGCGAAAAAATCACTAAACTAAATCACACGCACCCGTGCCGGTTGCAACAGGCCCACTGGTTGACAAAAAGTACTCAAAAATAAAGCTATCTCTCTCTAGAGCCGCATAGACAATTGAACGAATGAATTTATCAATTATGACAAGCACGGGGCGCGAAAATTTAAACACATAAAATTGGGTGCCATACGGCACCCCTAGGTCATAATGGGTTAATGGGCTCTTCACTTTACTTTAAGTTTAAAGACTTATTTTAAAAGTTCCTTATCTCTTTGCTATTTATAGTTAAATATTCTAATAGTAGGTAGTTTTATTTAAGTCATAATAAATAAGCCTACATGAGACTGTTTTTAAATAAGTAAGATAATATCTGAAATCTCTTAATTAAGTGTAACCTACTTCGTATATGAGACTGTTTTTGTTTAAGTACATAAAAAATGTTTAACACAATTATTTATCTAAACCAAAAATGTTTATAAGCAAAACGTTATGCTGCAAGTAGCATCAATGGTGTTTCATAAGTACCTAGTATTTATTTTTTGAACTAATAAAACTAAAAATATCACCTCACGATGCTACTTACACGGTTAGATATTGTCTAAAATATTTTTTTATCTTAATTAAGTGTTATCTACCTTGTACATGAGACTGTTTTTGTATAAGTACATACATAAAAAAGTGTTGAACACAATTATTTATCTAATGCTATGCTGCAAGTAGTATCAACGGTGTGTCCTAAGTAGATTATTTTAGAACGAATCTAAAAATATCACCGCACGATGCTACTTACAGGGTTAGATATTTTTATCTAAAATTTCTTAATTAAGTGTTACCTACTTTTTGTACTAAAACTGTTTTGTAGATCTTTTGTTACCCATTTATTAAATTAAAAATCATTAAACGAATTCAGATTTTCTTTTTTACATTTACCTAAACCTAAAATCAGCTAGTAACGTAGATCTAACGTGTAAATCAGTAGATTTAGGATCCTATTTGATAAAATGATTATCTAAGTACTTCTTCAAGTGTGGAGTAGAATACTGCTATTCTTATTTTTTATTATAATCAACAATGTTCTTGTAAGTTACTTCATTAATATGGTTAATTAATTCTGCCTTACAGCATTAGAACATCAAATTGTTCAAAATACTCGTGCGTTACAACAAAATGGTTTTGCTAAGACACTCCTTGTAAGTGACTTATTAAAACAATTTTAAATCTTATAATGTTGTAACGGACATCACTTTAAAAATAGCCATGTGTAAGGGACATATCTTCCAAAATTCTTGTGTGTAAGGGACGTTATCTTCTAAACTATTGTGTTTAGCAAGAAATCTTTGGTGGAATGTTATAGATGATGTAATTAAAAAATAAAAGTCTAAGTAGCTCTTTAATAGGACGAAAAATGCCAAAGTTATGTAGTTTTTTAACCTAAAATTTGTTTTTTCGCTCTCCTGTAAAGTCGTGGTTTGTCCCTTACGACATTTGAGATTACAACCGTCGATATGTCCCATATGTGGAAACTGGATACAAATGTTACAAACAAACAGCAACAAACAATCATAAAGTACAGTCAAAGCAATCAGTCGAAACAAGCTGTCGAAAATGTTCCATATCAAGAACACGATATTGAGCATTACACAATAGGAGCGAGAAAACATGATAGTAACATTTGCAAGAGGGAGTGAGAAAGCAGAATTAACATTTTAGTCACGGTCTCTGCCTAAAACTTTTTTAATCTGTGAACACCCCCCCCCCCCCCTTCAACTTCTCTCTTCTTTCCTCCTCTCCGCTCGTCCGCCTCAGCCAGTTGTTTTGTTTTGTGAGGTGGACGTGTGATAAAATAAAATTGGTTTCTTGATTTCTAATGATTTAGCTAGATTTTTAGTGATTGCAGGCGTTGCTGCTCTAGTTGATTTGTACCAGCAACTGCCTAACAACTGTGTTTTATATAAGTTTTATTCGTGAGTAGGTACTCACGTGAATTTGTGCAACAACCATGTCTTCAGACGAGAGCTGGAGGACACCAGCTTACAGACAGAACGTCGTGTCTAAAATGTAAGTATCATTTTACCATTTATAAGGCAATAAAGTGGTTTTATAGAGTCTACTGGTGACTGTCTACTGAGCCTACTGAGTGCGTAACTTCTTTGGTGGTGATGAGAATGGCTGTTTTCTTGTGGTAGACACCTCGACTTTTATTCTCAAGGCCATGACTTTGAATAGCTAATTATAATGAAACTTGCAGCTTAGTTGGTACCAAATTTATTTAACAACAACAGCAATTTAAAAAGAAAGAAAGAAAATAAATGTATTAGGACAAGCACACAGCAACAAATACAGAATATAACAGAAACAAAAGTAAACAACAATGGACAGATCAACCAGCCTACTCCATCAAGTGTTTAACTAAGCACTTGCATGCTACCAAGTACCTAATGCCCCATTAATAGCAAGAATTAAAGTTATTGGTTATTAAATTTTGTCTCTTCTCATTCTTATCCTAGCAATATTCCCAATGGGGTGCCACACGCAAAACTGTAAGCAGATGGCGCGTCGTATGATCTTTTTTTTTTTTTTTGATGATGGTCCCTCACCAATGAAAACGCCGAGTTTTTTTTTTCTTTCGGCCTGAGACCGATATGGCCAATTTGGCGCCGAGAGTTGTAAAAAACACCTGTTTGACAGTTCTTAATTCAAACCTAAGATCAGTCGACAAACACCCTCTGCCGGGATAAAAAGTTAGTGTTCCTCATTGCATCCCTCACAGGAGTCAACCCAAATTGATTTTATTTTTATTTGGGGTCAGTGCAGTAGGGAAGTCATCATTGACCATACCTTCTGCAACTAGATTTGGCAATATTCTTAACTGCCTGACACCAACCCTCCTAGGGACCAAGCAGTTTATCTGCCACCATGCGGGGAGAACTTAAGGTTTGCTTGCCTTAGATACCTTAGTTGATTTTTGCGACACCTATGGAAAGTGACAGCGGGCATATGAAATTCAATATTTGTGAGTTGTGTCATAAGTAAATCTTTGCCAGTTTTCTATAGTTTGTATTATAAAACTGTATTTCAGCGATGAACTGATCCAGCGGTCAGGTATGCAGGTTGCAAGGAACAGCATAGAGATGGAGAACCATGTCTTCATGAAAGCCAAGACCAAGGAGGAGTACATGAACATGGTTGCCAAGCTCATATTGCATGTTCGAGACTTGGGTAAGCATAGTAAAAAACATCTAAGGGGAACAGAAAGTTTGCCTTCTCTTTCTCTATACAAACATAGTCAACTGCTTCCTCCCAGATTGAAGACATTAGAGCAAAAATGTTTATGCTAAAAACCTATATTTACCATGATCAATTGACGTTACGTTTAAAATAGTAAAAAAAAATAGAAAAATTCTATCTCTATCTTGAAAATTGGCAAAATCTCACCAACAAGGAAACAAATCTTTCCTCTTTAAAATATGTTTTATGATAAATATAATGCATTAAATCAGATCTAATGCAATTAAAACCTAAATCAAATTGATTTAGGTTATCAATTTGATATAGGTTTTAATACAAAAAGTACTCATATATATAAAATAAAATTACCATTTGCAGCACAATCAAAACCCAATCAAGGCAACCCAAACATGCAAGCACAAAATCAAAATCAAACCGGGCCCTCGCCCCAAGTACAAACCCAACAAGGCCAGCCCCAACAAGGACCTAACAGCCAATCAGGCCTCGCCCCAGACCCGATAAACGCACTACAGACCCTTGCATCCCAAGGGTCGAGAAACCAAATGATGAACATGGGCCCTCAAGGGCAGATGCAGCAACAAGTGATGGGATCCAACCCCGGGATGGGCGGAATGCAAGGCCAGATGGGGCAACAGCCTATTTCCCAAGGACCTCAAGGCCCTCAAGCTCAAACAGCCACTAATCTCCTCCAAACGCTAAACCAAAGGCCTCAGATGAATATGCAGATGCAGAATAAGCTTCAGGGCTCGATGGGTATGGTTGGGAATCAAGGGCAGATGGGGAATAGCATGGGTATGGGTGGGATGGGTAACCCGATGGGAAGTCAGCTGCAGAACCAGCTGTCTGGGCCAAGTATGCAAGGGCAAATGATGCCCAATATGTCGATGGGGAATACAATGCAGGTTCCGATGACGGGGGCTAATACTATGGGGCAGATGCCGTGCAACCAGGTCGGGATGGGGGGACAGATGGCGCCTAATGCAATGCAGGGACAGATGGGAGGACAAATGGGTAACTAACTATTTCTTATAATTATTTAAGTTTCTTTTTAGTTTTTTCTATTATAACAATAGTCTTGGTTGTGAGGAGATTGTAAATTTCAGTAAAGAACCAACTCCAAATTTCTGCTCTTTATTATCAGCGGTTTATTATAGATAAAGTTTTTTTTTTTCAGACTAATCTGATTTTGGCTCTTTGTAATTGACATTTTTACATACTGTTTATTGTATTTTGTTCAGTAGGAGGGATGTCGAACCAGCAGCTAGTCGGTATCAACATGCTGCATATGCAGGGACGTAAACAGGAGGGAATGGTGGGCGGCATGATGTATGGAGGGGCACAGCGGGCCCCACCGCCCACACAGTTCCTGCGACAGAGCCCCAGTCCGTCCGCCCCCTCGCCCGGCATGGGCGGCCCTAGCCCTGTACCTATGGGTAAGTTACACCGCCCACACAGTTCCTGCGACAGAGTCCTGTACCTATCGGGTACAAAATACATTTGGTATAATTGCCTGGAAGAGATCGCACAGAGGCGAAAAGGCCGCCCATTTTGTCACTTTAGTTAT
>CAUEGO010000107.1:0-102783 GCA_958496205.1 Idaea biselata
GTGTAAATGAATTGTCTTTAACGAAGCTTTATTAACTCTACATTTTGTAAATTCACTGAAATTTATATAATATATATATATCTTTTTATACATATTTGTAACTACGATAAGTATCGATCTATTCGATGTATTTATTTGATAGATAGGTTAAATGAAGGAACTCGACTGGGAACAAAACAGTAGCGTGAGGCCTAATGTTGTACTCGTACGTAAGCGTCGGTACTCTGCACGTTGAAGAATTTATTGTCAACTCCTCTGTGATGTGATGTCGGAACGAGATCACAATCTTCGACGAAACGTGCTATGAACACATATCTTTATGTCTGAGGTCGCCGGTTCCGAGCCTAGCTTAGCTCGGAATCGGTATACATCTCTCACATAGATATCGATTAGATAAAATAGGAAATATGTTATCTTGTGATGATTGAAACATCGATTAACTGTTTGGTTTTCTGAACCTTCCTCTAAGTAACGAAACTCATATGAAATGTGAATGTGACTGGTAAGAGGTTATCCTACGAGGACTATGAATACCTAGGTTAATACATACATTTGACAAAAACTAACGTGAAAACTGTGCCATTAATTTAACTTTAAAACGTGCCACTGCTATTTTAATTTACATTGTTAATACTAAGTATAACACGACTGCTGAATAAGTGATAACTTTGAATTTCGTTTATATACTACTATATTTCTAGTCGAATATTTATATTAACGTGAGATTGTCGACTTGTACGTTTGTTTGAGATGTTTTTTACCTGTAACTAATGTTTTTTCTTGAGTATAATTTATTTTCGACAGTTTCTGTCATTACATTCTCTTGCTCAACGTTTAATTTAACTAAATTTTGCTCAAATCTGCTTCTTTTTTTGATAAAATCAGTTTATGATGCAACTAACAATATTTATACCTCTTTTACTTCTCAATTAACATTCTTAAGAATGAATTCTCTTGTATTTGCGTCGTACTCGTTCGCTGCGAGTCGATTCCCCATGTGGCATATATTTTTATAATGAACGACGTATTATTAAAATAGACTAATCTAATTCTAGTAAAAGTTTTAGTAATAGCATTAAATTATGATCTCTTAATCATTATTAATTATTTTTCAAGTATAGCGAAGGCCGTTTATTTATATAATACTCATAAGTTTCGTGTAGATATATGTATTAGTGCGTGTAAGATTTCATTTCTATAGATTACAATTTCTGTGATGATGATATTCGGCAATTTAAAGATTACATGTAATGTGAGCAGTCACTTAGCGACATCTAAAACGTTTTACACTTCAGAAACGTGTGTTATGTAATCTGTTCGGATGTTAATTTCGAAACTGGGATTTGGAAATTTGCAAACTTGTAAGCAAAATTTACTGAATCGATAGTTTCGTAATGTTTGAACACTTGAAAACATTCGACGTGCAGTCACTACACAGCCAAGCTGAACCGTTCTATTAGTACAAAATTCATGCCCAAAACATAGCCTTTACGAGAATAAGAGTGAAACGTTTTTATGAAATTGCCTTGGAAATTGTAAATCACTAGATGTGAAAAAAACTAGATAATTATCGATAGTACCTTTGTAAACAATGTTTTCTACGACATTCAACGTCACTAGACTTTAGACTAAGAATATTTAAATTGTGTGTGCAATTATAAAAAAAATTGGCCGAAATACCAACAAAAAAAAACTTGAAACGTCATAAAAAAGCAGGGATACCATAACAGGGTGGGTTTACAAAAAAGTCGTTCGTTATGAATTTAAGATAACTGACAATAATAATGTTGCTGATCGTATCGCCTACAAAACGAATCGCCTATTCATTTTTTAATTAAAGACTACTATTTGACACATCTTCTTGAAGCAAAATCTTTATACACAAAGAAACAAAACGTCAGATCGTGGTCTAGAATTAAAAAATGTGCAATCCAAACGAACAACGATTTGATATATCAGTATCTCATTTGCTATTGTAGTTACGAAAGGGATTCTAGTAAGTATGTCGTAAGCCGACGCAGCACAACGTTTTCAGTGTTTGGATAGTGAGTGTGGCGCACGCACCTATGAGATTATGTGTTACTGTTATAGAAGAGACGAAGTCTCCGGTAGAGAAGGCTAGAGTAGATAGGTTTTTAAAATGCGTATATTCATGTTTATATCGAGTGACAATTGAAACGGAAAAGACTAAATTCTTACACATTTTACGTAATGTTGCATCGCGTTAACGTTATTGATATACGATTTTCTATTAGGTTACTTGTTAGTGGGTCGTTCGGTGCTTGTTTTCGACTTTAAGAGCGTATCCTATCAGAACTGTTTCCTTACAAACAGCTAGAGCAACTGTATTAAAATGTATTCTTTCATGTTATTTCCTTCAAAAATTGGTTAATAACAGGGAGAGTTCTCTACATATGTACTGATGAACATGAATGAAAAAAATTGTGGAAAAAATGGAAAAATGGCTCCTGAAAATGTTTTTTACCTTTTGACTACTGACGTTAAAATCGCAAACGAAAAATGTCAAACATATACGTGCTGATTTTTAGAGTTAAAGAAGGAAGCAAAGCCGATAGGACACGCTCTCGATCAAGCACAGAATAATCCTCACATTGTTGAAAATTCTGTTATGTTTCGCACAACCCTGTGTTACGCATGTGAATACATTTCGCGTTCAAACAGACATCTAAGTACATTCAATGTAAAGATTGATTCTAACGTTTTTATAATGTTCACCTAAAGTGAATGTACGAATTCTTAATGAATTTTGTGTAGTTATGGTTAATTATGACGTAAGCTGTCTTATGTATTTTCAAAGTGAAAATGTTGTTGATGTTCTAAAATATAGATATGTAGTTTATAAGTAGGTATTGTTAAATCTCACTAATTTTTACTAAATTCTATTTAATTAATATTTGTAAATACACTTGACTAAATTTGGATTTAATGTGTATATAAGAGAAAAGAAATTTTTATTTAATACGAATCCACCTAAGGTGCGGAAATATAAATTGTTGAAAATTTAAACAGTTCTTTTTGTTTTAACCTGCATATTCCTCTACCTATATTTTTAAGTAAGTATTTACCAAACTTCTAAAGTTCTAACAGAAAAATCTGGAAAAATCTTGAAAAATATTTCAAGAATATTCGATTCTTGACAGTAAATATAACCGAAATTTTGAAGATTTTCAGTAGTTTCTATATTCGCTTTTTAGTGTTTAATATGTAGCATTTAGAAGAATTAGTAAAGCGCAGAACACAGCACGTACCAGAAACCGAAAGTTACGTTCCGAGAGCGGGAGTTTTGGAACTTTTGAGAATCTATTCAACAATGGTGGCCTTCCCGGTCCTCGTTTTTTACGCATTAATATCGATCAAAATGTCAATACTTACATACGCTACAAAAAAGGTAAGTGAGTAAATATTTAAATATGTAGGTATCTATAAATATCTAATAACTACATTAAATACTATTTATGAAAACACAAATATCACATATAAACTTTAAATTTATTGAATATCACTATAACTAATACAAATATTAACTATCCAACAGAAACTCCAATAAAGACAGACAACAAAAATAAATAAATGATATAAAAAAATAAAGTAAATAACAATATACGCTTACAAATAAGACTATAAAATGTATTGATAACAATCTAAATATTGCTAGAGGTAAGTGACCGTAGCCTCAGGTATGGATGAAAACGAGAATTGAAATGGGACGTATTTCACTGCAAAATGCAGAAAAGATAGATTCACAGTGTGCCGGCTCTATTTCAAACGCTTTCAAACGATTTTGAATTGAATATAAAGGAAAACAATGATAGGTAATTGAAATTGTCTTTTTTTTTTATAACATTCTAAATTAAACCGTTGTAGCGCAATGTAGTTGCGCCATAATGCATAAAGACCAAAGGTTTGAAGGGTGTTTTGAGTGACAAAAAGCCACGAAAAGGAGTTTTTTTTTGGTTTTAGGAAAAACTTTCACATATGAAAAAAAAACAAATAAAATGGATTTTTTTTCACCATTTCCTAAGTGTGGTTAACACTTTAAGAAATAAGGTTTAGATTATTTTATTGTTAGAAATCGCGAAGCTAGGCGTTTATCTATCTTCTATCTGTCTCTACTGTGTCCTTCTCGACATTTTGAACTACACTGGTACAAATTTTCATCCAAATCGGTCAAGTCGTTTGTCAGTAAAAAGGGAACAAACAAACTATAATACTCGTACTATCTGGGATTGAGATGGCCACAAATTACTTAGGAACATACAAATATACGACCAATAAATAATGTACCTACTTAGATAAACGAAACAGGCTAAATAAACTTCACTTAAGAGGCCTTCGGTCAGTGGCTTGTATAAAATTCATTATTGTTTTAAATTCATTGTGTTTTTTCCATATGATATGGTATTATTCGGATTTAGACAGTTTTATCTAGATTTCTATTCGTATCTTTTACCATAAATTTATAACGAAATTACACATGACTCAACTGACCTTCCAAGCACCCGATTCGTATCAGTCTTTATTTTAAATCTAAGATAGTTTTTAATATATTTTAATCACACCATTTTCAGCACGCGCCTTATAAAAACTCAATTTTTAACGTTTACAAAGCGCCTTAACGACTTTTAATAGCAAACTTTATACAGCACAAAGATAAATATTATATTCTATCTTAGAACTAGTTATCATTTTAAAAGAACGATTAATTTTTATAACTTCGCCGTGTCATTTTAAGCACCAAAATTTGCAGAAGAGCATTTTTTGTGAAAATATTTTATTTTGCTATATTTTTAGTTTACCTCTATCGAGTAGTTTGCCGATCTGAACATATCATGTCGAGTTGAGCTTTAGCCAATATTAAATTAGCATTTTTTAAGATAATTCAGACTAGCTCTGTCCTTCGGCTATCGACATCAAGTTACATCACAATCGGTTCAGAAAGTTTTGCGTGAAGAAAAACTGTGGACTAGAAATTCTTGTAGAAATTACCACATGACATAAGGCATTAAAATATATCTAAAAATGTTATTGAGAGCAAAATATGGAAGTCTTAATTTTTTCCGTCAAAATATACGCTTTTAATATCTTAATTTGTTTGGCGATGTTATTAAGGCGCAGTATCCCGCGAACGAATTTACAGACTACCCCTAACATTGTTACAGGAAAAAATAATTTCTGTACAATTTGTATAGACATCCAAAATTCGTTTTATTTTTTATTTCGTTAGTTTATTTCGTTAGGTTCGATTAATAAATGGAGTAAAAATATTAAACTATTAAATAGACATTAACACATTACTAGCTGAACACCGCGATTTCACCCGCGTAAATCTCGATCCAATGGGAATATCAGGATAAAAAGTAGCCTATGTGTTAATGCAGATTTCCAACTATCCCCATATCATACCAATTTTAATCGCAATAGGTTTATTCGACATTGCGTGTTTAAGAGTATGTTTGTCGATTAAGAAACATCCCTTTACTTTAACTTTAAAACTTTCACATTTATAATATTAGTAGGAAGCAGGATTTTGTACAAAAAAAAACTACCCTTCAATGAGAGGTTGTTTTATACGGTATAATATAATTACATGTACCAAATAGCAATTCAGCTGTTTGCTAGTTGTGTGTTGGAAGGAAACTAGGAAAACTCGTTAGCGTGATAATGCGCCTTATCAAATTATTAATGTTAGCCCACCGTGTTAACCAATTAAATCTATAATTGGTCAGTCAGGTAATACGAAAACCAAACTTATTTCCTCGGCATTCGTTAGAGAGAAAGAATCAACATAGGTAGTGTTAGATATATAGGTACGAATAGTATAAACAACATAGGGCAAATTTTTCAACTACCGAATCACAATCGTTTAAAAACAAAACAAATTTTAGTTTGCGATTTTTCTGAAAAGCGGGTCAAAAACGTTCCCTATAACTTTTAGTTCAAATTTCACTGGACCCTTGTCATCTCAAACCTAAAAAGAGACAATCAATATTTTTTATTTTTATCACTAGAAAAATTATTAAGGAAAAATGGATCATCAAAAATTATCGAGAAGTATTAAGTAGTAAGTGTATAATCATCAATTCACCGTGTCACTTGGCAAGCGAGAGGCATGGGTTCAAACCTTCGTCACCACAACAAAAGATTTTTGATGATGCATTTTTACTTCATAATAGTTCTAAGAGACTATGATATAGATAATACAACATAACATACGCTACGAGGTTTCCTCGTAATGCTCGTCCGCTTTGACTAAGTTGGGCTCGGACTCGGAGCGCCGCTTGAGCCCGTCCGAGTCCGGGCGGTCGGAGAGCGGTCTCTCGTCTGCTTCCGTCTTGATGACTTCGGCGTTCGCCGCCGCCTTTATGTCCGGAGCGCTTCTGCTTACATCCTGGGGGAGTTGAAAAGGTTGTAAAAAGAATGAAATTAATGTGTTACAAAGACGATCAGCGTTTTTTTACATATTGGCTAATACTGTCGATAATATGGTACTTGCCAGTCAAAGATAGATTGAAAAGACGAATTTAAAAGCGAATCGCTTCTTAAAATAGTCTGTTTAGAAACTGTCGTAAAATATGTTTACAATGAAAAACATATTTCTGCACATTAATTTTTATGTATGTCTGAAAGTAGCGTCGGGGATGTCCAAAGTCTTGGCCTCTCTCTACCAACACGTTACTTCCCACTGTTCAAAATTCCACACTTAAGCAGTGGCCTATTGAATTACCGTGAAAAAAACTATTATTTACTAGCCAGTCCAAGGTTTTCGCCTCTCGCTTTCAACATGTTACCTCCCACTGTGCAAAATTCCACACTTAAGCAGTGACCCATTGAAGTAGTACCGTGCAAACAACTATAACTTACTAACCAGTACAAAGTTCTGGCCTCTCTCTTTCAACACATTACCTCCCACTGTGCAAAATTCCACACTTAAGCCGTAGCCCATTGAGGTACTGTTCAAAAAACGATTATTGACTAACCAGTTCTGGTTCAATAAAGTCCCCAGACTCCTGCTTGAGCTGCGCATTCATCTTGTCGTTGAGATAGCAGACCCCGTTGAGGTCGATGGCACTGTTAGAGAATATCGCCGCCGCACCGACCGACGCGTCCACTAGAGGCTCGGCCTACACAATCAACGCTAGATTTAGGGGAGTTTCACATCAAACATTTTAGATTTTTTCTTCTGTTTTCGCGATTTTAGATTGATATTAAACTCATTTTTCTGTTTTAATCACGTGATGCTAAAAACTTATTGCATTATTTCAATGCTCAACGTTTCGAGATATTTACAGTTCTCTTCAGAAGAGATATGTCAACCAAAAAATGAGTTTAATCAAACATATTCACGAATTTGTACCACATTTTACGACATATTTGTACTTATCTTATCTTATTCTTATTCAGACTTATCGTTAAGCTTTCTAGTCTTTCAGACCAAACCAAAAGCAATGTAGCCCTAACGCGATATAGTCATATCGAGATTTAGTCTTGTAGTGATCTAGTCGTATAGAGATGCAGTCGTAAAGCTCTTAACACCTTCTGATTATCACTAAAAGTGTAATTTCAAAGAAAATCCGTTTTGGCGGGGTTTAAAACTGGACAACTCTCAAGTGTTAGATGATATACAAGGTATTCTACAACTTGACTTTAGGACGTCAATAAGTGAAAGACGTCAGACGGGGTGGCCTCTGTGATGCGGCGGGCCAAGACTCGGCTGCGACGCAGAAGGTTACGGGTTCGATTCCAGCGAGGATAAGTATTTTGTACCCATAGTACAAGTGTTAGAGCATAATAAGCAGACGTCTTAATCGCACCAGATTATCTTACCACCATAGTAAGTATAGCTGCGTCCCGCGGTTTTACCCGCGTAAGTCCCGGTCCCGTGGGAATATCGGGATCAAAATCGTAGCCTATGTTACTCAGGGTGAATGTAGCTTTCTAATGGTAAAAGAATTTTTGAAATCGGTCCAGTAGTTTTTGAGTTTATTCATTACAATCATGCAGACGCACGCGCACAAATACACACACAAATACAAATCTTTCCTCTTTATAATATTAGTATAGAAGTATAGATACCGCACGGAACGCTGCAATGGAGTAGTGCCGATAAATATACTCACTAACGCCACGTCATCAGGAATTATGAACTTCAGTTGCGCCGGCTTTTTGGGCGACATCGATTCCGCGTCCGGCGACTTGTGGTTGAAGGGTGAATCCTTCGACAAGTCTTTAGGTTCCCTAAAATACAGATCAAATTTATTAAAACTAAAATAGATTAGCAAATTAATGTATATGTTTTGAATTTGTTTTACTTGAGACACTGCCCAGATCTCGCGTCAGACCGGGCTGTGTGGAGTAACGAAAGGGAGGCAGCAGCCCAGCAGTGGGACGAAAATACAAATTTATATCTAAAAGGCTTTGTCCTGAATGGCTGACTGAGTGAAGGATCAACGCACAGCCGTTGTCGCTGATATTTTAGCTGAAATTTGGAGAGTGTGTTCTTGATGTAATGTAGACATCCAATAAGAAAGGATTTTAAAAAATCCTGCGGGATCGGGACTTATGCGGGTAAAACCGAGGACACCGCTAGTTTATAACTAAAAGGCTTTGTCCTGAATGACTGACTGACTGATGGACAACGCACAGCCGTTGTCGCTGATAGTAGAGGCTTGAAATACGGAGTGAGTTCTATATGTGATGTTCCCACGGCATCGCGGGATACAGCTAGTATAATAAATTATATAAATTACTGATAAGTTTGGGTACTTAAAACAATTTGAAGAAAGATACCTTTTAGGAGTTGTATGATGACTTTCATTCTTTTCCATCTGATGTTGTGTGATCAAATCACAAGCTTTACCGAGAACCACTATAGAGACCAACACTCTCACTGTTATTAAGCATAAATACGCTAATATTATTAAAGCTATCGCAGCAAACCTGAAACAACAAAATATTTTTATTCGACAATAAAAAAACATTAAACATCAAACTTAATCCTATTCTGCTAATATTATAAACTTTTCCAAGCATGCAAAGATGTAAATTTGTAATTTTTTCACGCAAAAACCTCTAAACCGATTGCCATGAAACTTGAAACACAGATAGCTGGAGACCTAGAATAATACATAGGGTACTTTTAATCCCGATAATCCCGCAGGATCGGGACAGACGCGGGTGAAACCGAGGAGCGCTGCAAGCTCCGAGGCGTGGTTTAGACGAATATAGCGGACAGGGGTCCGTAATTTATTTGCGAAAAACATATGCTCGATTCATGGATGATCGACTGAACGATTGTTCGAATGGACTTTAGTGCGAAACAACTTTTTGCCGAAAATCGCTACATCGAATGAACAATTTATCGAAAATTTATTGATTGAGGGACTGCTTTTTCGAAAGTTGATACAAATGTTGTCATTAAGACCAAAATGTTGCCTATCTAAAACGTTCAACAACTGTGAAGTATTAAATCTCGATGTATCGGAAACCATTGACCTCATCCATATCTATATACACACATCAACATCGTCTAGGGATATTTTATATAAAGTTCTTAAACTTAAAAAATACTGGCCGATTTAAAAATATTTTAATGGAACCTTATTGTGTAGGCCTTATTGTATGATTCCAAATTTGAATTTTAAAAAAATAATTAAAAACATAAGATTAGCGCGGCAATTATTGTAGCGAGTTCGAAGGTTTAAATTTACTTAACGCAGTTTTAAGCATTTGTTTAAACAAATTGAAGTTTTAATATTTTTTTTTGATTAATTACAATTTAATACAACTGTGTGCATCATGCAGCGGCGTCATTTAACAAGAAACGAAATGTTAAGGGCAGTAGGAATGCTCCAAGCTGGGGCTACTCAACGGAGTATTGCCGAGGAGATTGGAACAAGACAAAACGTGATATCAAGATTGTGGTCACGTTATCGTGCTACTGGTGAAGTGGCTGAAAGGCATCCAGGCGGAAAGCGGATAACTACCCAAAGACAAGACCGATTTTTGCAAGTGGCCGCGAGAAGACAACCAAATGTTACGGCCATGCAGTTGGTTCAAACGCTCCAGTCAGACCACCAGGTGCTTGTCAGTGACCAAACTGTGAGGAGAAGACTGCACGAGGCTAACCTTCATTCTCGCAGGCCGCTTCGTACTCTAGCACTACGCAGAGGAAATCGTGGACGAAGATTACAGTGGGCTAGAGAACATTTGCCTTGGGAAGATATCGAGTGGTCGGTAGTGTTGTTTACCGATGAGTCCCGATTCGGATTTCATCCTGATTCACGTAGAGTACGCGTATGGCGAGCTTCTGGTCGTGACAACCGTATGCAACACCCTCAGGAGGTCCATCCATACCATGGCGGAACAATTATGGTTTGGGCGGGAATTCGTATTGGTGGAAGAACAGACCTCGTTTGGATCAGAAACACTATGACTGCCAAAAAATACCGTAATCAGGTGCTAGCACCAATAATCTATCCCCATCGACTGCAAATGGGCCAAGTTTTCACGCTCATGCACGACAACGCCCGTCCGCACACTGCGCGAGTGGTGACCAGCTGGCTAGAGAAGCACGACGTGTCGGTCTTAGACTGGCCCGCGCAGTCACCAGACCTAAACCCCATAGAGCACGCGTGGGATATGCTTCAAAGAAGGGCTTTGAGGAATTTGCCTCCAAATGTTGCGACTGAAGAGCAACTTTTTTTGCATCTTAGCAGGACCTTGGACAATATTCCGCAGCAAGATATTGACAACCTGATTCAAAGCATAAAAAACCGTTGCAGGGCCGTGATTAACGTCATGGGTGGTTTCACTGACTACTAATTTTAACTTAAAATAAAAAAAACCTAATCATTTCGTTTTACTTTATTTTTTTCCTTAGATAGACATTTTATCTTAAATTTAACATTATTTCAGTTTTTGCGTTTTTTTAAATAAAAAAATATTTAAGCATAAAACAATATTTTGTTGTATTCTAAATCATAGTCTGATAAGTAGGCTTTACAAAAATATATACATGTTGCTTGTTAGTAAACACAATTTTTGAGTAAATTGAGAAATTCTGAATATCCCTAGACGGTGTTGATGTGTGTATATAAAAATGAAACCCGTTCCGTTGTCACGACATCACGCGTGAACGGCTGGACCGATTTCGATAATTCTTTTTTTGTTGCGTTTGCTATTGTCAGGAGAAGGTTCTTATGAAAGAAAAAATGCTAAACCGATTTTGATGAATTTTATTTTTTTATACTAAACGACAGGACAACGTCTGTCGGGTCAGCTAGTTTAAAATAATTAATAACAAGTTACAAACATGTACACCTATTTATTTATATGTTGTCTAAAATCTATAAAAAAATCTAGTTAAAAATATTTAATACAAATAACTGCAAATAGTATTTAATAACGGGATATTTATCTTGTTTAATATTTTACCAGAATTACACAGATTACTCGTCTATTGCGTTCGTTATTGCGATGTACAATAACGTAACGCCGTAGGCGAGTTAGGGTTGGACCTCATCTGGCAGCACGGAATCGCCTTTTTCCGTCGCCCTTTCTCTTTTTGTCGCTTAGAACTGCCATTTGCTAGACCGACAGAAAGCATAATGCGATAGCACGCGGATCGCCGCCGCGTGCTATCGCACTATCGCATAAAACAATATTTTGTTGTATTCTAAATCATAGTCTGATAAGTAGGCTTTACAAAAATATATACATGTTGCTTGTTAGTAAACACAATTTTTGAGTAAATTGAGAAATTCTGAATATCCCTAGACGGTGTTGATGTGTGTATATAAAAATGAAACCCGTTCCGTTGTCACGACATCACGCGTGAACGGCTGGACCGATTTCGATAATTCTTTTTTTGTTGCGTTTGCTATTGTTAGGAGAAGGTTCTTATGAAAGAAAAAATGCTAAACCGATTTTGATGAATTTTATTTTTTTATACTAAACGACAGGACAACGTCTGTCGGGTCAGCTAGTTTAAAATAATTAATAACAAGTTACAAACATGTACACCTATTTATTTATATGTTGTCTAAAATCTATAAAAAAATCTAGTTAAAAATATTTAATACAAATAACTGCAAATAGTATTTAATAACGGGATATTTATCTTGTTTAATATTTTACCAGAATTACACAGATTACTCGTCTATTGCGTTCGTTATTGCGATGTACAATAACGTAACGCCGTAGGCGAGTTAGGGTTGGACCTCATCTGGCAGCACGGAATCGCCTTTTTCCGTCGCCCTAATGCGATAGCACGCGGCGGCGATCCGCGTGCTATCGCATTATGCTTTCTGTCGGTCTAGCAAATGGCAGTTTTAAGCGACAAAAAGAGAAAGGGCGACGGAAAAAGGCGATTCCGTGCTGCCAGATGAGGTCCAACCCTTATGGTCCGTTCACACAGACCGGCTCGGAGAGGAGGGCAGATTTTTATGACATTTAAAACAGAGTTTTGTATTATTGTAAGGGTTTGCTCTCAAGCAATCTCAATAATAAAAGAAGTGACATGTAAAAATAAACATTATTACAATAGTTCAAAACTCAGTTTAAAAAGCATAAAAAATCGACTCTCCTCTTCAAACCGGTCTGTGTGAACGGACACTTAGGAGGAGACACTTTTAAGGATATGGCAGTGTTTGTGGACGTATTAGTTACATTCCTAAAACTACCTATTAATGTAAATTTCACAATTTCAGCTTCACAGTTGTTGAACGTTTTAGATAGGCAACATTTTGGTCTTAATGACAACATTTGTATCAACTTTCGAAAAAGCAGTCCCTCGATCAATAAATTTTCGATAAATTGTTCATTCGATGTAGCGATTTTCGGCAAAAAGTTGTTTCGCACTAAAGTCCATTCGAACAATCGTTCAGTCGATCATCCATGAATCGAGCATATGTTTTTCGCAAATAAATTACGGACCCCTGTTTACCTCTTGTAAACAAAGCTAGTTGAAATTACTGGCGAAACATCGAGCTTCGTAAATAATAAATTTAAACAGGCAACAACGTTTCTTTATGCTATTATAGCTGTGTCCCGCGGTTTCACCTGCGTAAGTCCCGATATTCTCACGAGATTTTAAGTAGCCTATGTTACTCAGGGTGAATGTAGCTTTCTAATGGTGAAAGAATTTTTGAAATCTGTCCAGTAGTTTCGGAGATTACCCCCAATATACATACATACGTACATGTTACCAACGTTACATCTTTATAATACTAGTATAGACAAACATACAGACGCACACACACACACACAAATACAAATCTTTCCTCTTTATAATATTAGTATAGTAGATAGTATAGATTACTTATTAGAGAATAGCGGTAATTGTAAGACCTACCCATCAATTTTAACAGCATGTACCAGCACCCGTGTGATGACGACCCCCAGCGGCAGCGGGATGAAGCCCATGCGGCGCGCCACCAGGTCGGAGTGGTCGCTGAACGCGAACTTCTGCCGCGTCTGCGCCACGTCGTACGCCAGGCTCACCGTGTACTCGCGGTACACGCCGTACGGGATCTCGTTGAATCTGGAGCGAGGGTCCATTTTAGGGGGATGTGATGTAGTAACTTAAACTTGTGAAGACTGTTTTAGGGATTGGAAGACCTAAGATATGCTGGCTTGACGTCGTAAAGGCCGACATGCGTGCAAATGGAATCACGAGTCACGACCTTTACCCAATGTAGCTTTTTGTGAAGACCCAAAAAATGCTGGCTTGACGTCGTAAGGGCTGTCATGCGTGCAATTGGCCTTTACCCAATGTAGTACTAAGCCTATTGTTAAGAGTGTTTTAGGGATTGGAAGACCTAAGATATGCTGGCTTGACGTTGTAAGGGTTGACATGCGTGCAAATGGAATCACGAGTCACGACCTTTACCCGATGTAGACTATTGTGCAGACTGTTTTAGGGAGTGGAAGACCCAAGATATGCTGGCTTGGCGTCGTAAGGGCTGACATGCGTGCAATTGGCCTTTATCCAATGTAGCCTATTGTGAAGACTGTTTTAGGGAGTGGAAGACCCAAGTAAGCTGGCTTGACGTCGTTAGGACTGAAATGCGTGCAAATGGTCTCACGACCTTTATCCAATGTAGCCTATAATATTGATGAGACTGTTTTAGGGAGTGGAAGACTCAAGAAATGCTGGCTTGACGTCGCGTCGTTAGGACTAAAATGCGTGCAAATGGTCTCACGACCTTTATCCAATGTAGCCTATAATATTGAGGAGACTGTTTTAGGGAGTGGAAGACTCAAGAAATGCTGGCTTGACGTCGTTAGGACTGAAATGCGTGCAAATGGTCTCACGACCTTTATCCAATGTAGCCTATAATATTGAGGAGACTGTTTTAGGGAGTGGAAGACTCAAGAAATGCTGGCTTGACGTCGTTAGGACTGACATGCGTGCAAATGGCCTTATTACACGGGATGCCGAAGATCGTGCAAAGTGGAGACGTAAAAGTAGGAAAGCAGACCCGGGCTCCCGAGCGGGATGCAACCGAGAACGTCATGCTTCACTAGACGCGTAGCATCTTTCTTGAATGTACGCGCGTACAAAGTACGCAGAGCTCGACTTGATTTGACAGTCGAGTATCGACTGTCAAATCAAGTCCGCGCGCACTGTTAAGTCATGCATAGTGTACTTGCGGGAAATTCGTTGCACCACTCTTGCCGATGTGGCAAGGTTTCCGCGGGTACATTGTACGCCACGCAACGTTTGGTGTGACCCGGCCAATACTCTACCAATATATTTGTATGTAATGTCAATTTTCTCACCTTGTTATAAAAGCATGTTTAACCCAATCAATGATGACTTCGAAGGTAAGCACCAGCACACAATCCGGCGCCAGGATCCAGAACCGTTCCTCTTTCCACATGTACTCCTTCATTGTTTGAAGGACGACAATAAACAGCAGTACTGACAGATGCAGCCGTTCTCTCACATCACTGCAGGATACTTGGAACAAGTTGTTCTTGTCAAACTTCTTGAATACACTGCCTTTTAGCTCTACAAACTGAAATAAATCATATAAAAACACCACATATGATTTTTGACTTATTGGGTAGCACCCTGAATATAATAAATGCCAGCTAGCTCCTCGCTCACCTTCATTTCAACTTTTAGCTTGTTTCTGTGGTCCTACATATGCATGGTATATATGGTATGCACTGTATGGCAAAATTCATCAAAATTATACACCAGATTAGGGGGCGTCCATAAATTACGTGAGGTGTTTTTTGACATTTTCTTCCCCAAACTTCTTCAACAAACTGTGGAGGACTGAATAAACATTTCAGGAAAATATCTTTGGTTTATGTAATTATTTAATGGTAAGTATACATTTATACCAATTAAATAACAAAACTAATGTCAAAGTTACAATAAAACAAATTGCTGGATCCAATGGATAGCGTTATGGTTAATGTAGTATGTATGCAGTATGTGTTTAATCAGTCAGTCGGTATTTTAAATAAACTAGACCTACCTATAATAGCTACTGTTTTTAAAAGGATACAGACATAAGTCATAGCAAACAATAAATGTGGTATAAGACCCAAATGTTCACGTCTTCTATCCCTCGGTTCTGTTGCCGTCCAGAACAATGCATCAATGGTATCCTGGCCAAATGCTGAGAATAATCTATCACCAACTTCAAGCATATTGTAGAATATGTACAATTTCATGACACTCTGACTCTTGACTAAATGATACATCATGTTAGTGTCAATATAACACATTAATATACTACATATTAGAAGTATGAAGCCTTTTAATACATCACAAGTTTCTGCTGGTTTTAGTGTACTTTTGTAGTGATGGGCATATCTGAAAACATATTAGTTTGTTTATACATCATAATATCAAGTTTTAAAACTGGGTTTTGTGTTATTTTTGTCCCAGCTAGACAAAAATACTACTAATATTAGTAATATTACAGATGTGAAAGATTGTTTAATAAGACTGGCAGGCAACTCAAAAATGAACGAAGATTGTCTGTCCAGAGAAGCCGAAAGTCAAAAGCCACTGGTCTAATGTGTAAAGAAGGCACGCACTTTAGCACAGTAATCGGCTTTCTGCTTTAGTATGACTATGAACTCTTGGTAGATTGGTATGATCAAGTGGTTAAATTTGGTTTATAGCTGGAGTCCTAGAATAGCATAAAGACTACTGTTTATCAAAATGTTTTATTTGTGCAGTATTATAGAACTGCCATTCATCAGACCCAAGGGAAATCCAGCTTACTACTTACCCAAAACATCTCCTGAAAAGGCGATTCAAAAATGACCAGAAAGCCATTAGAAATCTTAAAGGTAAAAATGTGTAAACAAATAACAAAGAATCGGCACATTGAAAGAACCCATAGGCCATAAACTTCTCCAGTTCCTGGGGTATCTTTATGAATGAATAAACCTTTTCCCTTCTCGCTGAGAATCGTTCTTCATCATGCTCCAGTAAGTATCCTCTTGTTAATTCAACATGAAGGAATGTGAAAAGGGATACTGACTTTTCACCATCTATAAAAGAGAAAATACTATTATGATTTATGAATGAGCAACATTTGGCAGTTCATAGTTTATTTTTAGACAGATATTCTTTTGTAAAGTGATGGGTTTTATGACAATTTTATTGTAGGTATCTAGGTACCTATCTTACCTTTTGCTTTAGTCTCTCTAACGCTTTTGTCCATATTAGAGTCTGTTGCAGTTTGTTGAACACTAGATATCGACTTGAAACGTAACCTTTTAGTTTGTTCTTGAACCTCTTCGTTCTTGACTATCATTTTTGGAAGATAAACTTTGATACTAATTTAAATTTATTTTATACAATAAATCTTCGTCAATAATGTGATATAAAACACAGCCGATGAGCAAGATTTGTGTACTAAACGTTTATTTATGATGTCCCAAAGATATGGGCAAGCCAAGCCTACGGGAGCACAACCAAATCAAAGCAGGTGTCTAAAACTTTTACACACAAGTCGCTTTATCAAGATTATCATTTTCAGGGGTTTTTGAGGTTCCAAGTCCGGATTTTGGATTTTTTAACTTTCTTCAGCAGGCGGGCGGAATGGGTGGGGGAGGGCGACAATAATATAAGTGACGTAAACTTATGGCTTCGCACGATTCATGCAAACGACTACTGTATAAAATGTTTCTTTCTTATAAATGTCACTGTAAAAAAACAGTTATATTCAAAACTTACTGGATTGAAAAAATAGACGAAAAAGTCGGTAATAAAAATGTTTTTTCGATTGGTGAGTTCTTTCGTCACTGCAAGTAATTTGTTTTTTTTTTACAAAAAAAATATCAAATGGGCTGTACAGATAAAATTCATTTTGCCTACCTCTTTGAGCGTAAATGACACTGACGTGGATTTGGCAGATATAGTGATGTTTACTTCCGGAAATCTTTTAACATGTCAAAAAACGGTAATCATTCTAAGATTTTTTTTGTCTCAACGTGAATGGCACTTCCGCCCGCCCGCCGCCATTTCTCAAATCATTCATTCTTCTTATGGTAAAATTGTTCATTCATTCAACCGCAATGTCCGCGATTGCTTACGTTTGAATGCGAGATTTTTGCATACATGTGTTATTTAAATGCTGTTATAATCTGATTTATAGCTTATACTTGCAACGAGTGGTTATTTAAAAGCGTTTGTTAAAACAAAAGACCGCAATTATGGCGTCTAGTGAAGGACGGAGTGCTCAATCGAACTTGCATCAGCAGGACCTTTCCAAATTGGTTAGAACACGTATAATTTCTATGTTTTTTTAATATTTGTCAAGCTTCTTATGTTACTAGTAGAATTTCTAAGTTTATTTAGGCTACCAGTTGTTTATAGTATATAAATGTTCTAATGTTTCAATTCTAACCTAAAAAACTTCCATCAGAGCTTTTGGAAGCTGACTACCAAGTTGTGGTTGTTTGGATTGCATCATACAGCTTTTTTTACACTTTTTGTACATTTTTTTGTTTACAATGTGATATTCTTATTTACATGTATATGTTTTTATTTTAGGATGTCACAAAACTATCTGCTTTGTCCCCTGAAGTGATATCAAGACAGGCTACCATTAATATTGGCACCATCGGGCATGTAGCTCACGGAAAGTCAACTGTTGTGAAAGCTATCTCTGGTGTCCAGACTGTAAGATTCAAGAATGAACTGGAGAGAAATATTACTATCAAATTAGGTAAGTCTCTTACTCCCGGAATGGTTTTCTTTCACTTATTTAACAAACTTGCTGGCTGCAAACTCTGCCTTAAAGATAGAATATGTAATAATTTCAGTTGGGATTACTATGTGTTGATAAAGAGGAATTTTGTATAGTGTTTTTAATAAAATTACTAAAAGCTTTGCGATTTTATCTTTCATCATTTATTTTTTAATTGAAATACATTTAAAGTAAACAGCTGCAATGCAATGTACCATGTGAACAGAATACAAAATTCTTAATAATCGTTAATTGTATTTTGCTTACATATTTTGGATAATATTTTAATCAGAACACATGGTATGTTGCAGAGCGCCTGTCGGACTCGATAGTTAAATTGTACTATGAGAGAGCAGAGGAGAGAGATGAACATATCATCTTTGAAAAGTTTGTGAGATCTAAGAAACGAAGACTATCTATTGACCATCAAGATAATGCACATGCAGCTAAGAAACGAAAAAGAGATAAACAAGAACCAGAAGAATTCATTGTCGAAAAGATAGAGGATATGAAGTTCGAAGATGGCAAAGAACACTTTTATGTGAAATGGAAAGGTTACTCTACAAGCGACAACACTTGGGAGCCTATTGAGAACTTAGATAACTGTCCAGATGTTATCAGAGAGTATGTGATTAAAGAAGAAGTAAAATATTGTGACAAAATTGTTAAACTCAAAGAAGAATTATCATTTGATGGCCTCCTTAGTGAGGATAATTTAATCAAAAGGCTTGATGAAGTGCAAGAGACTGAGTTATCACAATTAAAAGATGCTCTCACTTTAAAATTATTAATAATTCTCAGTTTACCAATTTCTGACGAGTGTTATGCCACAGAACTTGTTCAGGATACCAGAGATCTCCTTCAGTTGTATGTGTTAACTAGAAAACGATGTCAGCAACTGATAAAATTGATGAACTGGGAGCAACATTTGAATCAAGTTGACGATTGCAAGAAAATTGTAGTAGAAAATAATGCAGATTTGGCAGGTCCACCAGACAACTTTACCTATATTAACCAATCAATTCCTGGAACCGGGGTAGAGATCCCAGATGAACCACCTATTGGCTGCGATTGCTCTGCCTGCAATTGCCGCGCCAAGGCCTGCTGTGGCATGCAAGGCGGTATATTCGCGTATACAGTAAAAAAGATCCTAAGAGTAGCAACAGGAACTCCTATTTACGAATGTAACAAAGCTTGCAAATGTTCCTCTGACTGCAGTAACCGAGTAGTTCAAAATGGTCGCAATGTAAAACTGACAATCTTTCGCACTGCTAATGGATGTGGTTGGGGTGTTAGAACCGAACAGAGTATCAAACAAGGACAATTCGTTTGCCAATATGTCGGTGAAGTTATCACATTTGAGGAGGCTGAGAAAAGAGGTAGAGAATATGATGCTAATGGCCTTACATACCTGTTCGATTTAGACTTTAATTCCGTTGAGAATCCTTTCGTAATTGATGCAGCGCATTTGGGCAATGTATCTCATTTTATAAATCATTCATGTGATCCTAATCTCGGTGTTTGGGCTGTGTGGGCAGATTGTCTTGATCCAAACCTTCCTATGCTTGCATTGTTTGCCACACGCGACATTGACGCTGGTGAAGAGATAAGCTTTGATTACTTGCAAAAGTCGTCAGATGGAGATGATGCTGACACCAGTAGCTCTGTGGTTAGCCGAGAGAGTACCAGTGACAGTAACGATGTGATGATGCCCCACGGTTCATACGCAGGAACTGCTGAGGCCTCTGCCTCACCAGCAAAATCAAGATTCGAAATACAGCAACAGAACATGGCTGTGCTACGAAATCGTACTGAATGCAAATGTGGTGCTGCTAAATGTAGAAAATACTTATTTTGATTGTAAGAAAGCAAATGTCATACACTGTCGAACTTGTCCAGTTCTATGATAAATTTGTTGAATTCAATGCATTACATTAGCAATATTATGGCATTTAGATGTATGTTCTTTCAACTGTTACTATTTTACTATTTTATATTACTGAATCTCAAGTTTTCAGTACTTTTACTCGCCTTTGTAATGTGCCTTTGATGTTGTTAATTGTTTGTAAATATTTTTAGAAGACTTTATTTTATAGATGTGCAGATGCATGTATTTTACAAAGTTTAACATAACCACTTGTGTCTTAACGGTAAAGGAACTGTTAATTGTAAGTTCGGATGTTTTTCCGTGGAACAAATTTTAGATAATGTATTAGTTATCTACATAATATTATGGTATTAAAGCACTAGTATTAGAGCTATACAGTAATAAAATGGCCAATTTATTCCCAAAAATTATGTGATTTTAATGCATATTATCTAAATTCCTTTGCCCCAGTTTGTTTTAAGTTAAAGTAAAACTTTCTCATGCCTAAAAACTAGCACTATATAAGCCACACACTACATTTACTATAATTATAATGAAAACAATGGGTTAACAAACACAAATGTTCCAAGTGGTGACCCCACCTATCACTTCTGCACCAAAGTAGCCCTAATTTCAAAATCTTAATACCTCATAATAGTACACTGTCTGTCCTGTAGTAATGTGCTGCTAAGGTAAAGCGAAGGTCTTAGCTAGGTTTCAAATACCACTGAGGACTTAACTTAGGAAAGGCTTTCCTAAAAATAGCAAAATATAGTTTTAAGACTTACCAATTAGTCAGATTAGTAGTCACATGGATCAGACCAGCCTAGTCTAATCAGAATTTAGGTTCAAATCTTGAAAATGTCAACTTCAGGTTACGCCAACGCGAAGATTTACAAATGCGACAACCCGAAATGCAATCGGCCCACGAGCTTCATATCGGGTGGTTCGTCTAAAGACGATAGCTTCCCGTGCCTGCGGCCCGCCTGTACCGGTCGCTTCCAGCTCGTTAGGCATGTGAGCTTTGTTGACTGCCCTGGCCACGACATCCTTATGGCTACCATGCTTAACGGCGCAGCTGTCATGGACGCTGCTTTACTTCTCATAGCTGGTAAGTCCTCATATATCGTGAACTTCAGGGAATTAAGGACTTTTGCTGTTAAGATGTTGGAACACTGAAAAATCCATGGGTACAAATCCTCAAACGTGTACTGTAAGAGTTTAAAAATCAAGACTCAAAGACAAGTCCTCCCACAATTTCCAATTCCGGAAGCTACCAATTGTTCAAACCACATCTATTGTAACCAATTCTGGACACTACTGCAACTTAATCAGGTATTCACTTAAGAGATATACCTCGCCTAAGCCTATTGACTATGGCACATGTTTAGGTATAGTTTTAGGGTATCGGTGGTCTTAAATAATCCATATTGGCATTTATCAGGAAACGAATCGTGCCCTCAACCTCAGACAAGTGAACACTTGGCCGCGATTGAGATTATGAAACTGAAGCACATTCTTATCCTTCAAAATAAAATCGACTTGGTGAAGGAAGGACAGGCAAAGGAACAGCACGAGCAGATCGTCAAGTTTGTCCAGGGGACAGTCGCTGAAGGAGCGCCCATAATACCCATATCGGCGCAGTTGAAATATAATATTGAGGTAAGGTCACTTTATCAAAACACATTTTTAATACTTTGTATTTTGTTTTTAATTGCTCTAGGCAGATTTACTAGAAATAAACGAGATTATGTGGAAAACAGTAGAGCAGCGAAATACATATTCTAAAATGTGTGCGTGTGTGTGTGTGTGTATCTGTCTGTGGGATCGTAGCTCACGAACGGATGGACCGATTTCAATTTAGTTTTTTTTTGGTTGATAGGTGACTTTTGCGCGAGTATTCTTAGCTATGTTTGATCAAAATCGGCTCAGCCGTTCATAATATGTGTGGGCTGAAGCTCGACAATAAAAACCGAATGTTTTCAAATATGCCCGAGTGGGGTATCAAATAAAAGAGCATAACTTTTGTGACAAGAATATGCATGTCTAATCAAAATCGGCTTAGCCGTTCAAAGTATATGTAGGGTCAAACTTGGATATAAAACCCGATTGGTTCTAATATGCCCGAGTGGGGTATCAAATGAAAGGACTTAATTTCTGTGACAACAATATGCATCTTTAATCAAAATCGACCTTACAAAAAGGGTGAAATAAAAAAATTAAAATCAAAATTTAAAAAACCCCCGACTTAAAAAATCTTCAAAGTTAAAACAAAACTAAACTTTAAAAAGGTAAAAATAATAGGCCGAAAACAAATTTCATGACTCTGAGTAGGTATGTGGTACCTTACTTTCCCGCGTCGGGGGACGCGGACGGGACGCAATTTAGTAATTTAATGATATATATATAAGTAAATAGGTTGTAAAATAAGTTATGGGGGCAAACATTAAAAACTCTGAATAATATAATAACACAATATTTTTTATTAGGTCTCTCTTAACTTAATTATTATAAAATTACATATTAAAAAAAAAACAAATGAAATAATTAACAAACCAATAGACATCTAAACTAATAATAAATTTTAATTGAATAACAATTAGGTTCTATTAGGTAGGTACAAAGTATTAAAAAGTGAATTAATGCAATTACCTATCATTATCACTTTAAATATATATTTAATAAACAATTAATAAACTGAAAAGAAATAAAATAAAAACAATTATTAATAAACTAACAAAAACAAAATAAAAACAATCAAAAAACGACTAAATAAAATACTGTCTATTGCTTTTTTGTAAATATACCTATTCAATGTACATGATTTTTTTATTTACATTCTTGACCATAAACTTATATGTAGGTTTAGTTGTTGTACATTCATAGATAACAAATACACAAATAAAACATTTTGACCTAACCATGAAAACAAATGGCACTCAAGAAGATATTGAATATTTAGATATCATCATCAGATTCTTCGTCATCATCATCATCTGATTGACTTGCTGATCCAACTTCAGGGGCTTTGAGTAGCGCGACAGTTTCATGTGGAAGTGTGTGACCCTTTCTTGGTCGAGATGTAGTGCAGCTTGACAAAAATGGGTCAGAAGATAGAAGGAATCGGTTTAAGATATCTCTGTTTGTGTTAATTCTCGAGGTCTTTCGGCTGAAATGCTCGCGGAAACGTCTGTACTCCTTATTACTCGCTTCTTGAGCTTCTTCTGATAGCTGCCCTATTGGTAGCAAGCACGCTTGAATTATTTGTTGTGAATGACAAAGGATTTTATGTAGACTTGCGGGCATGTAGTACCATTTGTAATTTCTTAAGTATAAATTTCTTGTTTCAAGTGCATACACAGCAAACTTTTGGGCATTAATTTCAAAATTGCTTGAGAGAGCTTCGAGAAGAACGTGGAGGCGGTTAATGAGATCTATGTCTATTCCTGTGATCTCAGCAGACTTTTCGGTGTTTCTGAAAAATCTACGAGCCGTATTTCCATCGTTTGTGTTACCCGCTGACTGCTTCGGCATGTCAACGAGTAACCCCATATCCAAACGAAACTTTTCTTGAATTTTTTTTTCCTAGCAGCCACTGAGTTATGTTCTTCTACTGATCTAGCTTGCCATTTCTTAATATCTAGTTTGTAGGCTATATGAATTAAGCACTCGAAGCATCTTATCCAAGAATGAACAGGGCTAATTCCGAACGTAAACATCTCCTCGTCTGGTGTGCGGTTGAAGACTCTGTCATCGTTCATTTCCTTCGGACTGGCACCACAAATAAAACATCTTTGAGATGAGTCATACTGGGAGAGAGTGCTGCAGATCTTTCCATCGACCATAGTAAATATAAGCGTGTGCTTGCATTGGACTAAGTTTCCTAACTGTAGATCAGTTGGAACTAGATGCATAATCTGTTGCTGTATCTGTCTGACTTCAGCCTTGATGACGTCCTTCGTTTCTTTTTTATACACGAACCGTACTAATCTGCAATATCTTGTAGAGTTGGGCCTTGGATTCTGCCAGTATATCTTTTTCGATTCATTTTCTTCGAGTCGAAGTGGCACCAATGTGACAGAAAACAAATGTTCGTCACTGTATTCACTATCATCAAGGGTTTGCTTGTAACGACTCTGGGCAGAGCTCCCGTCACAACCCCATTTGGTAATCAATTGCAGTGATGATGGCGGACTGGACAAATGATTGAATATCTCATTTTGTGCTTGACATATTCTCTTCACTGTCAAAACTCAAAACTCAAAACTCAAAACTCAAAATTTTTTATTCATTTAGAACGTATATTATACACACATACGTACGTTTTGAAACGTCGAGATTTTAATTTACCGAGGTTTCGGAACGCGCCCTCCGATGAGAAGAAACCACAAGAAACTCATGGGGTTTTTTTTTCAATTACTTATTTTTTTTTTATCATGTTTTATATTACAATCGTCATAATACAGATCTTTAATCTGAACAGGAGCAGTTAACAATCATGTCCATGGATTCTTCTCATCAAAATATTTTGACGTGCTATAGTACGCCTTATTACACAATTTAAGTTTAATATATTTTTTGAATCTTGTAATGGACATGTCAAATACGTCTTCAGGTAGTTTATTATAATAAAGTACACTAGTGCTACAGAACGACTTACTTATTTTCTGGAGCCTACTATAGGGCACAGTCAGATCATCCTTGTGTCTCAAATTAACCTGACGGACATCACTGTATTTGTGAAATTGACTTGATTTATTCTTATGTACGTATATCAAATCAAGCATTCCTTGAAGGTTAACTTCAGCAGACACTTCAGTTATCACGATATCTTCTTCAACTGGATAGCACTCTTTTTTTGCTAATTTGACAAGACCATATGCTGGATAAAGATCACACCCAATATTTTTACTGTTCTGCCGAATCGTATTGTATTGTTGCGTAGACAATTTGGCATCTATTAGAAGCGATAAGGCCTGGCTCGGCGAATACTTCACTGTAGGAGTATTATATATTTTTCGTGCTTTTTTTATATTTGTAGCTCGTCTAGGGGAAGCACTGGATACCTCTTTAACAATATCAGCTGCATCTCTTTTCCCAGATGTGCGTAAAGATATTTCAGTAGCAAGTGACAGTTCTTGTTGCGATTTGTCACTAACCAAATCTTTAACTTTTCTTTTTTGCACTTTAGGTGCACAGTCTTCGAATTGTTTCGTGGGCCTTCCCACTTTTGATTTATTTAGTAATGTAGCCGTACTTGTAGATGGTAGCATGTTACAAAATTCGTCTGGTAGTACCAAATCACAATCCAGCCAGGCCTTGTTTGCTAAAAGAAATCTTGCATTCTGTCTTTGACATTGTTCCCATTTAGTTTGTACACACATCAACATCGTCTAGGGATATTTTATATAAAGTTCTTAAACTTAAAAAATACTGCCCGATTTAAAAATATTTTAATGGAACCTTATTGTGTAGGCCTTATTGTATGATTCCAAATTTGAATTTTAAAAAATTAATTAAAAACATAAGATTAGCGCGGCAATTATTGTAGCGAGTTCGAAGGTTTAAATTTACTTAACGCAGTTTTAAGCATTTTGTTTAAACAAATTGAAGTTTTAATATTTTTTTTTGTTTAATTACAATTTAATATAACTGTATGCATCATGCAGCGGCGTCATTTAACAAGAAACGAAATGTTAAGGGCAGTAGGAATGCTCCAAGCTGGGGCTACTCAACGGAGTATTGCCGAGGAGATTGGAACAAGACAAAACGTGATTTGCCTTGGGAAGATATCGAGTGGTCGGTAGTGTTGTTTACCGATGAGTCCCGATTCGGATTTCATCCTGATTCACGTAGAGTACGCGTATGGCGAGCTTCTGGTCGTGACAACCGTCTGCAACACCCTCAGGAGGTCCATCCATACCATGGCGGAACAATTATGGTTTGGGCGGGAATTCGTATTGGTGGAAGAACAGACCTCGTTTGGATCAGAAACACTATGACTGCCGAAAAATACCGTAATCAGGTGCTAGCACCAATAATCTATCCCCATCGACTGCAAATGGGCCAAGTTTTCACGCTCATGCTCGACAACGCCCGTCCGCACACTGCGCGAGTGGTGACCAGCTGGCTAGAGGAGCACGACGACGTGTCGGTCTTAGACTGGCCCGCGCAGTCACCAGACCTAAACCCCATAGAGCACGCGTGGGATATGCTTCAAAGAAGGGCTTTGAGGAATTTGCCTCCAAATGTTGCGACTGAAGAGCAACTTTTTTTGCATCTTAGCAGGACCTGGGACAATATTCCGCAGCAAGATATTGACAACCTGATTCAAAGCATGAAAAACCGTTGCAGGGCCGTGATTAACGTCATGGGTGGTTTCACTGACTACTAATTTTAACTTCAAATAAAAAAACCTAATAATTTCGTTTTACTTTATTTTTTTCTTTAGATAGACATTTTATCTTAAATTTAACATTATTTCACTTTTTGCGTTTTTTTAAATAAAAAAATATTTAAGCATAAAACAATATTTTGTTGTATTCTAAATCATAGTCTGATAAGTAGGCTTTACAAAAATATATACATGTTGTTTGTTAGTAAACACAATTTTTGAGTAAATTGAGAAATTCTGAATATCCCTAGACGGTGTTGATGTGTGTATTTTTGAGCTAAGGCTGCTTACAAACACTTGTAAAACTCGTGGTACTTTGTCAAGATGTAGCAGACCGTGTTTTTCTAATATGTGCGTGGATATGGCCACATTTCGATCGCTTTTCTTGGATCGACTCCATACTTCAAAAATGTCTCTTCTCTTCATACCTATCGAAAAAAGAAAAAAAGTTTGAAAAGTGCAAATATGTACAATGAAACTAAACGGAATCCTTTCGGTTAATATGTGTACAATATAAATAACACTTTGAATGAGATACATGCCGATACATTTTGTAATCTCAAGCAATTATACAAACTTCTAAAAAAAAGGGTTGTCTTTACTAAGTATACCTGTATAATAATAAAAAAGCTATGTAAGTAAAGATTATTTATAGTAACTCTTACCTTTTGAAGTGGATATTATAAACAAACACTTATCGCTTCTCACAACTTTGATGTGATCTTAACACGACAACTCACAATGACTCACTCAAAGCTTGTTCCTAAAGCATATCTTGTAATATGAGATATGTATGGGTTGCCACATACGAAACTGTGTTGCCACTCTGTAAGTTAATATTAAATTATGTTTGCTTCGTTTGTTGACTGTTATCCTATAACAAAATAATATGAACTTGATGTAAAAAAAAAAAAGGAATTAAGTTACGCTAGATTCTGAAAATCTCACAGTGTGCGGCCCCCGACCGCGACGCGGGAACGTGAGGTACCACATACCTACTCAGAGACATGAAATTTGTTTTCGGCTTATTATTTTTACCTTTTTAAAGTTTAGTTTTGTTTTAACTTTGAAGATTTTTTAAGTCGGGGGTTTTTTAATAATAGTTGATTATTTCACCACCACCAATTTATACTGGTCTAAGATGTTTAATGGTCAGCTATTAGATAGCAAATTAGCAGTGAAATAAGTACCCATTCCTTAATGGCAACACCAGCTTTGGAATAGTGATGTGCCAACTCGGAATAAACGTAACTCGAGTCAACTCGAGTTAAAATGCACGTAACTCGAGTTGGTAGGCATGAGTAACCCAATTCATTATGTTATTATACTTTGCCGCTTTACGCTAAAAATATCGAACCTATTCTGATGAGACTTAGTATGTAATTAACTGGAGACTTAAAATAATTATATAGGATAATTTTTATCGCGATATTCCCACGGGATCGAAAATTTTCAATCTAAATATTTCAACAAGAATGAGGCTTACACATGTGAAACCACGGCATGTAGTTTTTACATTTTAATCCTTCGATTTGTACTTACCGAGATCAGGACCGAAAAAAAACTTGAGAGGTGTCTATGGACACCCGGATGGCGCAAAGTTCCAAGCAAAAAAAAAGTCTAACCGTTACAACTTTTGGTCTTAATTTTTTCCGTCTCCCCTTTCGCAACGCGCGTTAAGGAACTTCGTTCCAATAAAAAATAAATTATTGAATAAAATGAACACAATTTTGCATATTTAGGTTAACATTTGTTAAAAATAGTACTTTTATTGAACTCGAGTTCGCAAGGTTTAACTCGAGTTCACTCGAGTTGATCGCAACTCGAGTTGACCCATCACTACTTTGGAACCGCAACACGGACGAGCCTGTTTGTGGCGCTGCGTATTAGACTCGTAGATAATGAAATGACAAGTGATTGCTCCTCTAATCACAAAGGAATACTATAAGACAAACTATTCTTTTTCCTCATTGCCTCAAGTTGTTGTTCCCAGGTTCTATGCGAATACATAACAAAGAAGATCCCGGTGCCACTCCGTGACTTCACATCTCCACCGCGGATGATCGTGATCCGTTCGTTCGACGTGAACAAGCCGGGCTGCGAGGTGGACGACTTACGTGGGGGTGTGGCTGGAGGGTCCATTCTGCAGGGAGTGCTTACTGTTGGCATGGAGATCGAGGTGAGGGCTCTGAGACTTACCCATTGATAATTACAGGCATTATTCCAGCTATTATAGACTAGACAACCCAGGATAGTGGGTTGGCCGGTCATGTGTGCCAAAGGGAAGACTGCAGGTGGAGCAAAGCGGGTCTAGAGGAAACCTAGAAGAAGAGAAGGGAAGAGAAGTGTCCACCAGCCAGATGGTTTGGTGACATAAAATTACATGGAGGGGCGACGACGAAAACCAGTGACAGAACTACGTGGAAGGATCTTGGAGAGGCATATGCGCTACAATGGGCAAATACATAATGCTGAAGAAGGAGTGAGGGAACCTAGGATAGGGCGTCCTGGGAAAAGATGATAGAGACACCCAACCCCAGATAGTGGGAAGAGAAAAGAAGAAGAAAGTTACACATTCTTATCCCCAAGTAAGCCAAGTCTTGTTGGCAGATCTATCCAATGGGTTGTGTCCATTTACATATTTTATTTTACTAATGCCGTTCGGTTCCGAGCATTGATGTTAACTTAGATACCTTAAATTAATTATAATGTATTTGTATGTCCCCAGGTGCGGCCGGGTCTCGTGAGCAAAGACGCGGACGGCAAGCTGACGTGCCGGCCGATATTCTCCCGCATCGTGTCGCTGTTCGCGGAGCAGAACGAGCTGCAGTACGCGGTGCCGGGCGGACTCATCGGCGTCGGCACCAAGATCGAGCCCACGCTCTGCCGCGCGGACCGGCTCGTCGGCCAGGTAACGTTATATCTAGTGAGCAAGGCAAGCTTGTCTGAGGAACCCTAAACAGAATGGCCAGCCATTCTTGACCAAACCACGCGGGTATCAAATATATGAACTTTCTTCTTGTTTTCGTATAGTGGTGTGGCTCACCTGGTGTTAGAGTTTTCAGGTCGCCTTGGCCTCTAACTTGACGACTGGTATCAGAGACAACAACCGGGTCCAACTGCTTAACGTGCCTTCCGAAGCGCGGAGGAGCTCGAGAAAATGATTATTTGCCACACAATTTTTCGGTCAGTAATGACCGCGCCAAGTGTTGCTTAACCTGCACGATCGTACAAGATCGGTAGGTACAGCTAGTCCAATGAGCTCCTGTATGTAAGTGAATATGAACTAGTAGCGTAGTGTTTATTACTTTTATCATTGTGTCAATGCTCAATGTTTCGAGACCTTTACAGGTCTCTTCATCAGGATTGTAGCGTAGTTTGTTGTAAAACTATTGGCTGGTCGGGCCAACCCGACACAAATACCCTACGTCCACACTTACAGCACACATCGAATTAAATAACTTATAACTTAATAATTTAAGTATATAGTCTATGTCTCTGCAATGTCTGAACAAGGCGCATGTCAAATAGGGATTTCTTATACGTCTGTATACTTAGCTCTAAGTGACATGTATGCTATAAATGAGAAAAAAACAAATGTCGATATGTGTACACGAATTTCCTAAATGAAATCCTACACCTGTGATGAATACGCCTCCTTCACCAACCCTGGGACGTGCACTGTGCTGTGTGCAGGTGCTGGGCGCGGTGGGCGCGCTGCCCGGCATCTTCGTGAAGCTGGAGGTGTCGTACTACCTGCTGAAGCGGCTGCTGGGAGTGCGCACGGAGGGCGACAAGAAGGCAGCTAAAGTACAGAAGCTGACTAAGAATGAGGTAACGGTCTTTTCTTTATTAATACACTAGCAATATAATTGGTGCTAAATATACTGCAGTGTCTTTATATACAGCCGTGTAGCCCCGGCATAGAATAGGGCTACCTCATCTCTTCCCGTGGGTGTCGTAAAAGGCGACTGAGGGATCTGAGGGAGACTAGAAAACCTTAAGTTCTCTCCGCACGGTGGCGGATAAACTGCTTGGCCCCTAGGAGGGTTGGTGTTAGGCAGGCGGCCGGCCGTAAAAATATTGCCAAATCTATTTACAGAAGGTATGGTCAATGATGACTTACCTACTGCGCCGACCCCAAATTAATTTGGGGTTTAGCGGACCCCGGGCTCCCGAGAGGGATGCAACCGGGAACATCGTGAGCGATGAGAAGTGTCTTTATATACAACATTCACAGCTTTTTTATCATGGAGACAATCTTTATTTTCGAAATTCCCACGGGATCAGGACTTACACAGGTGAAATCGCGGGACACTGCTAGTATATATACTATAAAATGCTTTGTCCTGACTGACTAATCATTAGTCAGCTAGTAATCATTAGTCAACTAATCATTAGTCATCATTCGTCCTGACTGTCTAATCATTAGTAATCACTAGCTGACCCGACAGACGTTGTCCTGTCGTTTAGTATAAAAAAATAAAATTCATCAAAATCGGTTTAGCATTTTTTCTTTCATAAGAACCTTCTCCTGACAATAGCGCTCACAACAAAAAAAGAATTATCGAAATATGTGTAAAAGTTTAAGTGTGATGCCGTGACCAAGGGAAATAGGGATTGATTTTTATATAATAGATTATTAGGCCCTGCGCAGACGACAGACTATCCGTGACGCACTTTTTAGTCTGTGAAAATAGAACCTATGCAATTATATGCAGTAACGCACACGACGCGCAAAAAGTCTTTTGCCTTTTTGTGCCTTTTTCGCAGACTTGATCGCACAAAGTGTCCCGTCTGCGCAGGGCCTTAGTTAATTTTCAGCTTTCTACTATCAGCTGTTTAGGCTGTGCGATCCATTAGCTAATGGATCAACGCTAACCGCTGATAGTAGAGAGCTGAAAATTGAAGAGTGTGTTCTTTATATGATGTAGGCATTCGATAACAAAGGATTTTATGAAATTCTAACGAGATCGAGATTACGCGGGAAACCGCGGGACACAGAAATCGTTGGTTAACAATAAGTAATTGTTCCCAGGTGCTTCTTGTAAACATTGGATCCCTGAGCACAGGCGGGCGTGTGATCGCCACGAAGGCCGATTTGGCTAAGATAGCTCTCACCAACCCCGTCTGCACAGAGATTGGGGAAAAAGTTGCTCTGAGCAGAAGAGTTGAGAATCATTGGCGGTAAGTTTATTTCAAGAGAGAACTTTCTCACTTTTTAAACTTACACGATTTCCTTCCATCATTAATAATATTAGAACTACGGATCTAGATCGCGTTGTATATAATTATGGATTTTAATTACTAGACGTTTCGGCAAATGGGTTTTACCGGTTGTGATCGCGAGACCCAGCACCGCGACCACGACCAGTCTTCTCGTGACCACGGCTGGTGTAACCGTGACGACTCGAGTCGCAAGAACTCAAAACGAAAATCGCTCGGGACTCTGCTCGATTTTCGTTTGACTTGAGCCTGTCTTTCACTCAAGTAATTCGTATTTAGAAGCGAGTGGCTCAAGTCGATAAATGTTACTCAAGTACCATCACTAAACTAGTGATCAACTACTAACAAAACTAGAGCGGAGTTGGTTTAGTGGTAGATACCGAGACTTTCATTCCGAAGGTCGTGGTTTCGAATCCTGGCAGACCATGCACCAATGTTCTTTAAGAATAATTAGTGGGCTGTTAACATCGCTCTTCCGGGGAAGGAAAACATCGTGAGGAAACCCATACGGTTTAAAGTCACGCAAAAAGGCCCAGTTATAGGGCTAGTTGCGGAAACACAGTAAAGTAGTAAGTACTAACAAAACTTTACAATTGTTACAGATTGATCGGCTGGGGTCAAATCCAAGGAGGCGAAACTATAGAACCTGCGAAGAACTAATAATATATTTAAAAGTTTTATACATTTTATTGTATGTATATTATTGTATTTAATAAAAGCGAATGATAAAGTTACTCTTATCAATTACCCATTAAAATCATCACATACTTATTTCTATTAAAGATAGAAAAAAAGGCCTACAAAGGATAAATTGCTATACAACCATTGCCAAAATACTTGATGAAATGTTTATCTTACTAAAAAAATATATAACTAAATTGTCATTTTGGTCTCAGATAAACGTTTTGGAAAAACTAGAAACCTTGATAAATGTTGAAATCAGAATAATCCTAATAAAAATAAGCAGGTTTGCGTCTCTTGTGTAAATTATAATAGGTAAATATGTATGTTTGTCTGGACCAACCTCTAGGGGCTTCCTAAAAATTACAATTGGAAATTTATAAGAAATCACAATTTGGAAAGCGTGATATGGTTAAATAATTTATTTGATTTCATTGAGTTTGTTTACAGTTGCAGTTGGTATCTAGGCCATGTAAATGAATGTGTTGATGTCTTCGTCGTCCCGCCGCATGTATTTGTGCTCGATGAGCCACTCAAGCTGCTCTTTTATCATTTTCTTCGAGGGCAAGAACATGTTTTTCAGTATCTCTACCAGTTCACTCTGTAACAATGCACAATGAACGAATGATGTTATTTAATAATAACACTGAATTTAAGAATGTTTTATCAATATTATATTTTAATTTTATATTCTAACCAACCTGGTATAACCCTGGAATCATACACAATCTGAACTGAACTGTTGATTATAAATATAAATCACATATTTACCTGTAAAGCAGTGTTGGTGATGCGTTTCCTCATCTTCAGTATCTTTATTATTGCTTCTTGAGTTCTTAATATTCGGAGTTGGACAATTGAGTGGTTATCTTCTATTTGAGATCTTTCCGTACTCAGCTGCAGTCTTCCAATCAAATTAAGTTTACCTCGCCGTTGCGGCTTTCCATTCTTAACCAAAGCAAATTCTTGGTTAACCCAGAAAGTGGTATTTTCAGCGAAATCTTTAGGATTCTGCACAGCGGGTTCGTAGGACAAAAGTTGCCTCTTTAACTTCGGAAACGCAACCAAAGACCAAAGTGTTCTTCTTAACTCAGGATCTGGTAGTTCTGTAGCGAGTCGCAAGTTCTCGTAACTTATTTTCTCCATCGGCCGCTGATTCCAGGCGAATAGCACCGCCATTTGAAACGTGGTGACGTCCAAGTCGAATTTGCCAACTGAGTTGGCAAAATTAATTGTGCCGTTACTCATGTGGTGATACCATTGGAGTTTCCGGCCTGAATGCTTTTTCTTATAGAAATCTTCCACTTCTGGGATGTAGTCCTCTAATTCCAGAGGCAAACTCACAGTTACTCTTTCTGACCCACGAGCCCAAGCTCCGGCATTGAGGATTTTTATATTGATGGCATCATGCCGTGTTGTTTCTCCTCTGAACTGTGTATTGAGGTCTTCACTGACCTTAATGTCTTGGAACATGCGCGCTAATTTGTTCACATAATCCGCAGGCATCCCAACTTCTCGGAGCCACTCTACCATGTCCTCTTCTTTCTCAGAATCAGCACTAGAATCCAATATTAACCTTCTAGTTAAATGTGCTTTATGATATCTCATAAACACATCTTTATTCTCAATGTACTTCAATACTAGCAGTACATCTCTTAATCTCGATTCAATTTGATCGCTTGTTAAGCGTTTACTTAATGGTGTTTTACGTAACAACATATCACAGTAGTTTGCCAGCAGCTCAGGACACTTGCTTTCTGGAGCAGTGCCTTTACTGCCACGGAGAAGAGCTGATGATGGTAATTCCAACTTAAAAACTGTAGTGTCATTAACTACACACTTGTATGCCTTATCTCTAGCAGTCAAAAAACGTGGATCATCCATAAAAGCATCCTTAACTAATGAACTAAAGCGTTTGAAAAGATCTAGCAAGCGTTCCACATATTTTTCTGAGTCTGACGTAATAATATCAGCGGAAGCCACCATATCCGCTAAGCCAGCGGAGACAATGTGAGCTTCTAAGTCTCTCAATATAGGTGTGACTCCGTCTAGTACTCTATCTAAGAGACGGAACATGAGTTGGAGTTTCTCTGTTTCGCCAGCTTTGATCAAGGGAGCACTTTCAGCTAATAATGTAGGTAAATGCTCTCCAATGAGGACTTTTTCACAGCACTGTGTGAGTGCAGCTACACTGCCACTGCCTGGCTCGAGATATCGATGGGCTCTCGCCTCTTCCTCTTTTAATCTTAAATCTGCATACTTCATGTAGGATTGAACTCCGTTTGCCAACAAGTGTTCATTAGCTTTGAGTTTATAAAACTCTTCTGTTGCCTGCATGTAAGCAGCTTCAAAGTTATCCCTGTATATTTGCAACTTGTCAATTGAGTTCGAGCACAAGTTCACTGGAACAAAAAATGTTAAATTTTAAGTATTTTCATAATCTAAGGCAAGATGTAAAACTTAGCAATTTAAAACAGTAAACATGTTTTTTTTTACACTTCTGTTTTCAGGATATTTAATAACATCTCACTCAATCAGTAATAAACACCACACCATTCAAACCGAAAAATGAGTTTATTTTCAAATTAAAAAATTTGAGGCCAAACAATGGTTTATTATTATTACTCAAGAAGAATTATTGAAATCTAAAAATTGAAGCTCATTATAATCCACAAGTCTCAATTTATCTAGTTGATCAAATATTTGGAATCTTAGGTATATCATAGAAATATAACCAAGGCTTTTGTTGGCTCAAATAAAATAAAATAATAAATAAAAATAAAAATTCATACAAAAGAAATCTAAAAATTACAACAATAAACAAACACAAAAAATTAGTCAAAAAGGCCCCCCCAGACTGGTCCCGAAGCAAAGGATCCCATCACACTAGCAGCGCTCCCACGCTGCACCGCGATGGAAAGCCGTTGCAACAGGAACCACTGGACTAACTTACCATAAGATTCTCTGACTCCGATAACCAGTTGTGAATCAAATGATTCACCATTTCGCTCAGCTTGCACCAGTTTCATAGCTGCATCTTGCAATCTCTGTTTAATCTCAACAAATATGCTTTGATTCCACGAGTCCAGCATTAACTTGCGCACTAAGCTGTCCTCATTATTGTTGTTGTTGTTCTTTTTCTGTGAGTGAGACGAGTTCGAACTGCTGACTTTACTAATATTGTTGATAGAACTCTCCAACTGCCTAAATGGTGTGGGTAAGTAATTACACTGAGTAAAAAATTTGCCCCATTCAGCAATGTATGCTTTTAGGAGTGCTTGATCTTCTCTCTGGGCGAGGACGCGTACCTGCGCCTGCTTTATGTACATCATGATATCCTGCTGAAGTGCCTCCTTCAGCTTGTAAGGACCCCTTTCGTCCCACAGACACACTGAATGTACAGCCCCAAAGAGATCTTGCCATTCTATTTGCGTTACGGGCTCTTGCTTTAGAAGTTTCAAGACTATAGGCCGCATCGAGGGCCATTTATCTTCGAAGGTGACTTGGCCTTTATCCTGAAAAGAGATTCATAGGTCATCATTTCAAGAGCACAGGCAAAGTTTAGAAAGTAGTTCTGGAAGTGGACCCACCTTAAGCATGATAATGAATTAATTTTTTTCTTCAGTTTAATAGATTTAACTTGTTTTGCATATCTCTATCTAAAATAATTTTCTATTTTCGATATCACAAATCCACAAGCAAAATATCGGCGCAGCCAGTTTTTAGCCACAGAATAATAAGATGACCGAACAATAAAAAATATGAGAAATTTAATTTTCTGTTGGTAAGTTTGTTTGATTAAGTTGGCACTAGTCTGCTAGTGAAGTAAAAAATCACGACTCGTTTACCGGTTTTTAAAATCGATTGTAAATCAAAGCGCAGCAACATCGCTAAGGAATTGACATTTTTTTTGGTTGTCAAAATCAAAGAAACAAGTCACTCAATTGTTTGGCAAAAAAATAGTTCGAATTAGTTCGAAATCAAAACAAGTTTTTATCGTAAAATGAGTACATTTGGTGAAATCGTTGAGCCTGGAAGCCGTAATACGTGGGAAGATTGGGATGAAAATCAAAGTGGCCAATTATCAGAGTAAGATTCTAGTAATCAAATAAAATAAGTTAAGTTTTTTTAAATAATAACCTCTCCTCATTATTTTCTAGCTTAAAATGGCAAAATGAGACACCACAACCTGAGAAATTCCAAACACTACTACTACTGGAAGGCAGATACTTAGCCGACAGCATTAAAAACCAAACTGAACTTAAATTGGAACTGATAAACCTCATCCCAGAAGTGAACCTCGGACTGTACAAAACAGACTCCTCAGACTATGTTTGTGTATTAAAAGACTACAATTTACTACACAGTAGTGAAATCGTTGAACTTTTAAAAAAATATATTTTACTAAGCCAAGATGTTGTTGCAATATTAACAAAACCTCTGGTAGATTATCAAGTACAAGAGTTAGTGCCACAGGCTTACGTTCTAAGGAGTTTAGCGACTAGAGAGCCATTGGTAAAGCCATTGAATGTTAAGTTTCCGAAACTAGAACAACCTAATATCATTTCTGGAGTTTCAGCTGGAGGTAATTAATTATTCTATTTGTATGTATAACATAAACATGATCACAGTCAAAAAGGATGAGTTTCACCATGAGTTTCTTGTGATTTCTGCTCATCTGAGGGGACATTCTGAAACTACACATCTATTTTTGAAGATGAGTCAAAATGATCATGTATTTGTATTCATAGTCTTACTGAATAAAATAATATCTATTATTCATTAAGAAATAATGTCCTAAGATTTCTGACTATGACTTACAAGTCCTGATTGACAGACTGACTAAACTATATATCAAATCACAGCCTAAACTACTGATCATAGAATCATGAAATTTAGAAGGTGTGTTCCTTGTAATGTGTAAGGATCATGTGACTTATATATCGACATTGTGTCTCACTCTATGACCTAGCAGTTTTTCTATTTAAATAACTACCTACCTGTTGAAATTGTTTTCCCTTCAGAATGTTAAAGCTATTAAAGTCTCATCATAATTCAATTATTTTTAATATTGCATATGGGTTGATATAATTTTGTGAATAATTTTTTTTCAGTTCTGAGCTTAAGAGAAAATATGAACCTATCAGGATTAGCAGTCATCTGTTACATTGAGCACCCTGAAGACTATGAAATAGATGAACTACAAAAACTCTTAGAGAAAATGAATGTTATCACATTAGAATCCAGACCAAATAATATACTAAATTCTAATTTATACATTTGATTTTATGATGGAACCTTTATAATAAAAGCGCCTTATAATTATGATGTTTTGGTTTTTAATCTCCCTAAAAATAAATACCTTTTATAAATAAATTCAAACAAATAAGGTAAATTAAAAATATTTATTTTATAACATCAAGACAAACAAAATGATTACAATATCAAAACGTAGAATTATTAAGAAACATAACTTAAACATAAATTCTAAATGAAACATACAAATAAGCACAGCCTATTGAATCGCAGACCAGGTATATGAGTTTGGTATAACAACAAAACAATTTATAATTTTAGTATGATATAAATAGTACAACATATATATTATAAGAAGTAATATTTATAGCCTACTATAATAATAAAATAACAGTAGGTATTTAAAATAAATTCAACATAAATATATGCCTTTGAAGAGAAGTTTCTTTGAACAAAATTAACATAATTAAAAAAGCAATTCAATTTGCTATACACTCGGGAAAGTAACAACTATGACCAATGGGGAATCTATCACGTGCATGAAATGATTTTATATTCAAGCATAACTTAAGAACGTGGCGACTGTTACCATTTCCATACAAACTTAATACCAAAATAAATTATGAAAAATTTAGTTTTCTACCTTAATATTGATATTATTCGGATTAAGATTATACTTATAAAGGGTTCATTTACCCATTCATTGAAAAATGTTTCTCCGTTTTATTTCATTTCGAATGAATATTTTGGAAAACCTTGCGGTGGGGACCCTTTAAAAGTAAAATCTTAATCCGAATAATATCGATATTAAGGTAGAAAACTAAATTTTTCATAATTTATTTTGGTATTAAGTTTGTATGGAAATGGTAACAGTCGCCACGTTCTTAATATAATCTGTTACATTTGTGTTTAAACAAACGTGGTGTTTTAGACATTTTACAAACAGATTAAAATTATTATTATGATATTGATAGGTACATAAATTAATGATATATAAATCACATTTTATTGCTTAGAAATAAATATATGTCGTTAGCTTTTTACAAAATATAAGTATCATACGTAAGTAAATAACATACATATTTTTACTTATTTTACTTTATACCATTAGTGGAAAATAATTTAAATAAATTGAAGTTTACAGCACTCTTATTTTTAATTTGTGCTCTATCAAGTCTAGTTCGATATCCTTTGTAGAATCGATTTAGGAAAGGTCCTGTGACACCCAGTCATTGGCATACATACGTAGGTAGGTATTGATATTTTAAAGACGTCGTCGTGCAGATTTTTAAATCAATTCTATAGCAAATATCAAATTTTGTTTTTTTTTATATATCATAATAATATACATAAATAACATACCTATAATATAAACTTTCATGTAATATTCTTAGTCTAATAATGGTTTAACCACTAAACTAAGAGTAAATGGCAAAATCACATGTCAAATGCTAATGCTTAAAGCTATATGATCATAATAATATACCAAATACTCGACGTTAAAAATTATAATAAAACTATGTGAATGTATGTTTTCAACAAAGTCAGATAACATCCTTACCAAAGGGCGTATTTTACCGGGCACTGATTCCATACAAACGTATTCACTTAATTTCTTCTTAAAAATGACCAAGCGCAATCACTTTGGATCATTTTTTTAACAACTAATCTAATCACTGAGTAAACCCGCTAAAAATCAAATAATAGTGAAAATCAATGACACGTAAGTTTCTATTCATCAACAATTTATTGTAGAAACAGAAGACAAAATTAAGAAATACTTTGTATGGAAATAGGGCTCTGTATGATGCGCTTTAATATTTGCATGGTCATAGTTGACACCATACTAAAGAGGATGGTCGACCCGATCAAGTTTACTATTACAAGTAATGTATTATATTATTCTGCAAGTGCTGCCTTTTAAATAGAATATTGGAGATGCAAAACATTGTTTAAAACATACTATACAACAATTTCTGGATTTATCACAATAATTTCATCTTTTAACAAGCACTTTTATACCTTAAAGAAAAATAATTTTAATAACGAACCCATAAAATATGCTTATATCTACTTAATAACCTAAATAAATGATTGACAAAGTATCCAAGGTTATTCTTAAACCTACTTAAATTAAAACAATTAATATAGTTATCCAGATCAGTTTTTTAGAATCAAAAACTTCCATTTAAAATGCTAAACCGGTTACGATATTTTCAAAATTCAGCTTTGGACTAGAAATAAACAAATGTTTATATTAGTTATACAAGTAACATTAAAGTAATAGCTTCGAGCTATGTAGGCAACGTACTATTGAGTCATAAATACTATAACAAAGCAAAACGCAGGTAAATCATGGCATAATGATATGTGTTAAATTAATTACATATTCATTTTTATGTATTTACAAATACGACATCTAGTTCTTATTTGACTTGTTTGTTATTCCGAGTTATTCGGCGAAAACTACGTCACGCCGCGTCACAGCTAGAGGTAGGTAAGTATAGAAATTGTAAACATGTTGACACACCTACTGGCCGTTGTTATTCAACATTCTAAAAGTAAAATGACACTGCGAATTACGACTATGACAGCTTACAGCAGTATTACACAGATTGTGGATCGGCTAAAACTAGCAGGTGGTAAGTTAGGTTAATTAATTTATAAAGAAGAAAGGCAGGTATGTGTATGAGACTTTTGACCTGCAATTTGAGGGATCTTCTTGTCGTGACCGTACATTGTTTTGAAGAGAAAAATTAATGTCGTGATCGGACAAAACATTGTTTTTTGTAAAATCATTATAGGTATGATAATGATAAGCCCATAGAGAATGACCGAAAGTGCGTACGCCATAAAAGTTTTACATTAAACATTTTTTTTGTAAGTACCTACTTAAATAAAGTTTACTTGTCACGCTAAATTACACTTAACTTCATTTATCTTTATTATTTGGATTGTGCACGATCTGTTAATATTTTGTATTGGATTTTTTTGTATTGTTTGGAAGTTTAATTCAAACTTATAGTAATGTTGATTTTCTTATAAGTTAAATGTAGTCTACATTTAACATAAGTTAAATGAAGCCTAATATTAAAAGCTATTTCTATTACATAACTCCACTATTTCCTCCCTTATTAACTTTTCATTAGCCCAGTATTGATGAACTTGAAATATTAAATTATTCTTTTCGCAAGTTTTCAAATGACAGATATGCATAATTTATGTTAACTAGCGAAGGTTTAATTCACGTTTATGATTAAGGGAGTTAGTGGCCTATAATCGCAATTAGCTAGGATGATTAAAAACCGTAGGTAATAATGAAAATTCATATAAAAATAGTGAATGTATTATGCTATACAATTAAATAAAAGCGACATGGTAAAGTCTCAGAATGTGTATTACCTACACGAATCGCTTCTACCACTATAAGTAAATTCTTATAAAATATTATGACGTTTTTTAAAACTACATTTAATCAAGTCTTAAAGTAAATACATTATTAAAATCACAGAAATATAAAAATATTGAAACATAACTTGAAAAGATCTATTGTGTATCTGACTTTAGTTAGGTATTTAATTTATACTTTTAATTTAAAGTTTCATAATAATATGCAATTTTTATCATTCTATGAATGTACTTTTAGTTCTTTTATAAACTACCGAGGCCTAAATGTAAGATCTTTTATAAATTCAAGGTAGGTACAAAGTTTTTTTTAGAATTTTTTGATGTTCGTGCCTAAGGCATAGATTTTATAATAGTAAAATAGCATTTATAATTATTATATTATTATTAAAATTCAAAGAAATAAGCATTACTAGAAAATATATTACACGTAATGTATGACACCGTGCCTTATTTTACATGCTCTAAATAAATCAATTAAATGTCGCCAGTAAACATTTCAAGTAATCTTAGCCACAGTAGGCTGCTAGCTACTCTCTGCGACTCGAAAATTAGGGAATTGTAATTATATCTGACATACCTCAATCAACGAAAACCCACGACAGCCCTTACATCAAATCAAGACAACATAAACTTTACAAATTATTACAAACGGGGTATTAAAATCGTAAGACGAATTTCCACTAACGGAATTGCCAGTCGACAGATTTTGTGTACGAATTTTAGTTTTAGTAGTTTTCGAATGATGTCGTGAGGAGCGGGTTTTCCTACCTTGGCAGTAGCAGCGATTAACCACATAAATTCAATTTAAAGATAGTGCAGCAAGCCTAAATAAGCTATCTTAATTATGGCATAATTAAAAGAACTTTGCTTCCTTTAGTTGCCTTATAAAGCTTTCAATGACTATACATAACTACAAAATTGTAACCATACAAAAATAACTTGTCCTGGACAATTAAGCATATACAACGTGTTTCGAGGACGGTAATATAAGCCGAAAGGGGGTTGTTCTAAACGTCTAGGCGAACAACTTTTGAACAAAAACTTGGAAGGAAAATCAGCTGAAACATGTCACAGTAAAAACAGATGATACATAGTTTATGCAGCTATTAATCAGCGAGTTAGTTAAACAGAGTAGAGTTAAACAGCAGATTATCCAGTTAAACATAACCTCAACAGCCCCCCCTCCGCCTTTCGGTTTACAGTACCCTCCCCGAAATACGTTGTATACAATAGACCAAATTCTCTTTTATAATAATTATAATTTTTGGAGGTACAAGAACAGCCTTTCGTTTATCTTTTTGAAACTGATATAGTTTACCTTTACAGTTCGTGAATTTTACCATCGTTGTGGCCAGCTTTGACGTTGCCCAATATTTTATTAACAAACTCTGATGTTTTCCCCGCTATTTTGACCTCTGAAAAGAATAAAATGCATTTTACCTTTAAAATTTCACAAGTTAATTTATAGATTTTCGGAATTCATTCACTTATTTGCGGGTTTAAAATATCATTGTTGTTAGTACAAATGTTGTTTAAAAAAAAGGGAAACTTGCGAAATATCGAGCTTCGTAATAAACCATGGTAAATATAAAATTTAAACAAAGTATTGTATTCAAAGCAAAGAAAAAAACTATTAAAACCGGCCAAGTGCGAGTTGGACTCGCGCACGAAGGGTTCCGTACCATTATCAAAATTGGGTACGGAACCCTAAAATTTCAACTGAGTGGAGTCTCAGTAATAGGGCATCTTTTTACCCTTTGGGTACGAAACGGAATTTGTGGTACCTACACAGTTAGTAATTTTTAATATTGTATAGTAAATGTAATGAAAGGTTTTATCATTTTTTTTATCATCAGCATCATAGTGATATAAAAGCTCTTGATGCTATAATGAATGACAGAGCTTTTACATTTACTTGTATAATTTTTGATAAGTAAATGAGGGAACATATTTTCCCTTTTCATTCATCTAATCGCTTTTTATTTAAGTAATACTTTATGTATATTAATGTTGATGTTTATCATAGTAGAGTCGCAATCCAACTAGTCGTTTGGACTTATCATTAATAATAAAAAATATAGCCGCTTTATTTCCATATTCATTCCAATGAATGACTTATAAAATGAATATCACATAATTATTAATATACATACATAATAAGCCATAATTGCATTCATAAAATACTTATTTCAATTATTAAATAAAATATTATTTATTAGGTATATTAATATGATGTCAGATACATCTTTCTTAAGTTCAATTAAATTTTTCAGTAGGTTATTTTCTTGTTATTATAAAAATAATCTGATTTAGAATACGATTTTTTTTAATTTATCCATTTAATTCAATTTGGACTCCTCAACGGATAAAGGCCTCCTTTGTCCACTACTTTTGGTCTTTTATAATCTTTCTTATAAAAAACAGAAAGAACTGAAAGTCTTATCATTAAAATGACACGAAATTACATTTAATACATACTTGTAGCAGTATTAACTATATTTTTGATGTGTGCGTTCCAATCAACGTTGTTTTGAGAATTCGTCACCCTATTGCCCAATACTTGTTTCATTTGTTTTATGCCATTTATAAGTCTCTCTGCAAATAAACATAATTTCTAAATTAACAAATACCTATACCTAATTGTAAACTAAACAAGATATACATGAGCAATAGTTTACGACATCATTTCTAAGAATTTATAAATAACGCATGACGTCATAAATAAATACATTTAAATAAATTAAATAATCGCACCAGTTATGCAGCTTATTAAGGTATCAATAAGCATGACTTAAGCAGACGATATACAATAGACCAGCTCTTTAATAGCACGACAGATAGACGATAGCATGTTTTAATAAACTTGCTGATGAACGGTTAACATTTACTAGCAATAAGCATGCTAGTTTTAAGTTTAACAGACAGACATCAGACATGCTCATTACTAGCACGAAAGTATGCCATCGATGAGCAATAAAATTGCTACTTAGCGGTGTGTGTTAAATCGTTGATAGTAATTAGCACGATTATACTCGAAAATGTTCCCTGCTGCGCGCTTTGAGCGCGTTTAGATAGTTTTCCTTATGAAAACGAAGTAAAATAGGTATGCCTTTTTAAGCAAATGGATAAGTATAGGTAAAGAGCATGCTTGTTTTAAGTATGCTAAAAAGTATACTTTTTTAGTAACATGCTCGAAAATAAATGGTACTGTAGTCTATTTATTATTCTCTGAACACAATCTGACGTTTTCGGTGTTGCCGGCTTTTAATGAAACAAAAATAGTGATGTGGTAAAAATGTTCATTCAATCAGAATCGAATCAGAATCAGAATTCTTTATTGCAAAAATGATGAAATACCCTAAAATTATAGTTTCAAGGCTCTCCACAACTTCTTTATTTCTAATAAGTTAGCTACAATACACTCCGAATTAATATTGCCTACAATTAAAAGCTTGATCACAGACTAACTGCGAGAACAATTTTTTCGTAAAAAGGACACTAATTTATTTCATTTTCTACTGTATTTCAAAAAGTTCAGTGATCCTAATATTACTTTGCTTAGTTGGGTTTCGTTTTACGCAGAATACAGAAGACAAAGCAAATCAACCACAAAAGAATCGTGAAGGAAAGGTGAAAACCTTTCTTTTTCATCCCTTGCCTGGCCGCACACGTACGTTTTCCGTATACGTATTCGGAATACGGAATATCGACTCGGAATTTCGTGATCCCAGAGCAGACGTTCGTTTTTTTTAAAGCTTTTATTCATTCGAAACGGTACCTATGTCAGTACCTATGTTTTCCGTTCGGAAATAAAACGAACGTGTGTCGTAATCAAGACATTTTATATGGATTTGAAGCATTCAGGAATCCGAATGCGGAAAACGTAGGTATATGGAAAAGCAAATGCAGAAAACGTAGGTATATGTGCGGCCAGGCTTACGAAAATTTGTGCACGCAACACTGCAGAACTGGGGTGTGTTTAGGCTTAAAATAATAATAAAAACTTGAGAAGTGTCAAGGGACACCCGGATGGAACAAAGTTCCAAAAAAGTTTAAAAAGTGTCGTTACAACTTTTGGTCTTAATTTTTTCCGTCTAGCCCCCTTTCGCAACGCGCGATAAGGAACTTCGTTCCAATAAAATAAAAAATAATAAAAAAATGTTTCATACTATAATAGATGACATTTTACATATTCCTAACACAAGAACTTGCCTTTTCGGCAATCCCATAATTTAGAATTAGATTCCGATACTGTTTTGTCAATTTTCAATATTTAATTCGAAAAGTTCATTTATTCTTCAGAATTGTTCACTATTGAACGGTATTTTTAGAATAAACCCATCACTACCATCTTGAGGGTGACATTATCTCAAGTTTTGACAGTACGAAATGTCAGATTCTGATCAGCGATTAATAAATAGACTATAGGTACCATTTTAAAATAGCATGCTTTCGTGCTAGTAAGAAGCATTGAGTAATAGTTAATGGTAGTAAAGATGAGTAGGTACCTTGCCTATTATAATATAGTACACAAACATTAGTCACAGCTTGTTTTTGTTATTGGTATTCCCACTGTTATCTAACAGATCTTGGAAGTTGATAAGTCGAAAACATGTTTGTTTACCTGAATAATTGTGTAAAAAAAGCAATACTTACTATGTTCCTGTTGTAGCCCGTATAGTTTTATCTTATTTGCTTCATGCTGGGCTTTTTTCTTTAACCTACAAGCCCGTGAAGCCAGCTTATTTTTCTCTTTTCTCGTTTTTGGTCTAATATTGAATGGTAGTTCGCTGACTGGTATCATATCGTTAATGACTTTTCCCAAATTGTCTAATTCTTTTCCAATGACATTAAGTTTTCTTGGATTTGGTGTTAAATCATTGCCATCGCCTTTTCTTGCTTTGCCGCTGGAATATAAATAAGTTTTTGTTAAATCAATTGTTGCTAAAAAAAAAATTGAAATTGCACCATGACAAGGCTGAATTTATGAGTTTTGTGATCCTATGCAGACACATAAAAAGTAGGTACATTAAAATTAATATAATGCAATAATGCTAAAAATTGCGTAAGATAAGTGACGTTACTATAGTACAATTAATAAATAGGAGGAAAACTATGGCATTTAAAGGAAAATTATAGTTTAGTTCCATGATTTTTTTAAATCTTCATAAAGATACTCATGTTTGTAAACAAACAGCTTATAAAGATCTGATGATGTCATGTGTTTACAAGTTTAAATAATTACTTTATTATAATACAATTAAATGGCTTACCTGTGTTTAATACCTCGTACACTGCACTGCGGACTAAATACAGGATCAGTGACTGAATTTAATACATGTGGGTCTTCAGATTTCTTTTTGAGTACTAGTCTCTGCCCTTTAGGGCCTTTGGCTTGTACATTGTATTGCCAGAAATACCTCTCTTTCTTAGCGTTAGCTCGAGCTTGTTTGGACTCAGTACATTCATCATTTGATTCTGAAATTATCAATCCATCTTTCAAACACAAAGCTCAATATAGACATTAAAAATCACAAGTGTTACTTTATTAATTAACATTTAATTTTACAAAAAATGTGTGAAGTGTAGTAGTTTTCTATTAATACGTTACATTATTTATTAGTATTACAGAAATACTTATACATATGATTATAATGGTTAGAGATGGGCCGACTAGGGGTTCTGCCGACTAGCAGACTAGCCGACTAGTCGGCAATGCAGATCAATATAATTCCGAGATATTTGGGTTAATCATGCATGATCACTCGGCGATTGTTGGTATTTTTGTATAAATTCGCACTTCAAAAGCTATAGTGAAACTTCCAAAAAATGGTTGAAATAAAATAAAAGTTGGAAAAAAATGGAGCTGAGGCATAGTTATGACATTTTAGATGTTAAGATGTATGTAAGCTATGACGTGTTTTGTTTACGTTTTTCTGACTACTCACATTCCAAGCTGTAGGGGAGACTGATGACACATGATCCCTGCGACAGACTTGGTACAGACGATTATTAAAGCTACCACGCACTTTAGATTATTTTAAGATAGCAACACTGGTTGGCTTCCGTCGCCAACATAAGAAAAATAAACACTAGTGTCAAAATTCGATCGCGCTTGCAAATGGCGTCACGTTATTGTTTCAATGCGTTGTGAAGTATTTTTGGTGAGTTTTTCATTCAGTTTTCGAATATGTTTTAATAGAATATTCCAATGTAATGTTAATATTATGTTTTTAAACATATTATGTGCTTCCCTTACCATGGATAATACATTAACTTTTGTGTACAGTTTTATTGTTGTGAGACATTTTGTAATCTAGCTATTATTGAGGACACTTGGTAAATTGGATGGGGGTGGACTTGATACGGGGATCAAATCTCCCACAACTGTGGTTATTAGTAAATAGAGATCGTTGGATTATGAGTTTTATTACAACAATTACTTTTTTTTATTATGTAGGTGCCTAGTCTTTAGATATTTTCCATGCTTTATTTGGGAGTCGGGATTTCTTTGTATCAGCATATTTTTTGATGTTTGCAGATGTAAAATGCCTCGCGTATACAAAACTAAAGAGGGTAGCAAGAAACACCGAACTATAGAAAAAGGAAAACTACGATCGGCTGTAAATGATGTTATTGCATTCAATAAAACGTCATTGAATTGACCATTGTCATTTACTTACTTATTATAGGTATTTACTAAGACCATAACTAGTTCAAGTATATTTAGGTATTGATTTTTGCTAATATTATATGTCGACGCAAAAGCGTTGAACAACATTTTAACCTAATTAATTACTTAAGTTTGTTTTGATTTCTTTATCTAAAATTAGCTTCTTCATTTAGTTATAGAATGTTTGATGAAATTTAATAATGAATCTAAATAATAAGTTTTAGTATTGATTTGTTTATACGTCATGCAAACGACGAATATTCAAAAAGCAACGTTTATTATTACAAACATTTTATTTCACAATTAATTCACGTAAATTAGTTTATAATTCATCTTCTCATTTTTGGGAAATTACCCAGTAATTATTAATAGAAAACATTTAGCTAAATTTTAATACGTTGCTTGTCGAATATCCGTTGAGTGCTATGACGTAATCAAAACAATTTATGATTGTTAATTCCAATATAAATAAAATTATTTCATTATAAAATGTTCGTTATGTTTAAAAATCAAATTGGAATAAGCAAACATTGAAAAGTTATCTTAAAATTGATTTAAATGTAATGGCAAATGTTTTGTCTCAAAAATCGTATTTCCGTTTGAAAAATAACCGCCGCGCGCGCAGTGCTTTTGTGCGTCACTTTTGTTGAAGCAGCCGGAGCGAGCGGACGAGTTGTGAGTGTTGTTTTTATTATTTACTTTGTTAGGTTATTAAGACTTTTTATTATTTAGTTAAGATTAGAATAAATACGTGTTTATAGAAATAAAAGAGTGATTGTTGATATCTGTGTTTCGAATTTGCGATGAGTGAAGATAATGGGATCAGTGACGTCAGCAATGCTGACGTCACTCTTTCTAAAAATTCAGCTGGGGCAGACGCTTCGTTATCAGAAGTGGGATCACCACCCACTTCTGCCGGACATTCTGTACCATTTTCAACTGCCAACACTTCTGTTAGCGGCGTGCCCACTGAATTTTTCGCTCATATGATGCAAATGATGAAACACGTGTCGGATCGTATGATGTCATGTGATTCTAAAGTAAAAATTAATGATGTGTTTCTGCCATCGTACGATCCAGACTCAAATATAGGAATACGCGAGTGGTGTAAACACGTGACTACTGCGGTTGAGACATACAACCTGGGTGATTATGATGTGCGAATGAAAGTGGGTAGTTTAATGAAAGGACGCGCCAGGTTGTATGTAGATAACTGGTTGGTATCCACAAATTCTTGGCCGGAATTGCGTGACATTTTAATAACAACATTTGAACCGGAAAACCGTTACTCGCGTGATATCATTCGGTTTAGAGAACATGCTTACGATAATAGCAAGAATATCGCGCAGTTCCTGTCCGAGGCCTGGGTACTTTGGCAACGTGTTACTAAGGATAGGTTGTCGAATGAAGATTCTGTTGAGGCAGTAATCGGTTGTATTGGTGATGAGCGGTTACGAATAGAATTACTAAACACGCGTGCGAAAACCGTACCCGAGTTAATCTCTGTGGCATCATCGATACGTCCTATTAAACGTACAATCACGTCAAATCAAAATTCTCAAAATTCTAACAAACGTCCTAGATTATTAGAAAGACCTAATTTGTATTGCAAAGTTTGTCAAAGAACAAATCATGATACACGTGATTGTCGTTTTGCTAATAAAATTCCGATGACTCAGCAGCCTCTGAAATCGAACAGTGCCTTGCAAAATACCGGTAAACCTACCTGCACATTTTGCTCCAAAGTTGGTCATACGTTCGAAACGTGTTACAAACGTGAACGTACGGTAGTTTCAAACGTCAACTGTGTAGGTACACCGAAACTTACTTCAATTCTTATTACTATTGGTAATCTAAAATTCCATGCAATTTTTGACAGTGGAGCAGAATGTTCTTTAATACGTGAATCGGTAGCAGCCAAGGTTCCGGGTAAAAGATTTAATGAGGTTAATTATCTTAAGGGAATAGGCCAATTCACCGTCGTATCTTTGACGACTTTAGTAACGGTTTGTGTTATTGATGATGTAAGCGTAGAATTAAGATTTAATGTCGTACCAGATTATGAAATATGTTCTGATATGTTAATAGGAATAAATCTCATCAATGGCACAAACCTTAGTGTTCTCGTAACGTCTCAAGGTGCTAAATTGTTAAGTCAGCCAGTGATCTACCACATGCGATCACTAAATGAAAAATTTGATAATTTAGATACAGATTTAACTAACAATGATCAAATTGATGAACTAAAGATATTGTTAAATAAGTTTTCACATTTGTTTATCCATGGGTACCCTCAAACCCGAGTTAATACTGGTAAATTAGAGATACGACTAAAAGATCCTAATAAATACGTAGAGCGCAGACCATACAGGTTAGGTCCAATAGAACGTGAAAAAGTTAGAGGCATTATAAAAGAGTTGTTAGGACAAAATATTATTAGAGAAAGTAAGTCTGCATTTTCGAGTCCGATAACTTTGGTTAAAAAGAAGAATGGAAAAGATCGCATGTGTGTTGATTACCGCGAGCTGAATAAAAATACCTTACGAGATCATTACCCTCTGCCAATCATTTCTGATCAAATTGATCAACTATCAGGGGGCCTCTACTACTCTACTTTTGACATGGCAGCAGGATTCCACCAAATTCCTGTTGCAGAAAGCTCAATAGAGAAAACTGCGTTTGTTACGCCCGATGGTCTCTACGAATACTTGGCCATGCCATTTGGCCTAAGTAACGCTTGCTCTATTTATCAACGATGTATAAATAGAGCTCTAGGGTCTCTACTGTACGAATCAGACCCTGTGTGTCAAGTTTACGTAGACGATGTGCTCTCCAAATGTAGAGATTTTTCAGAGGGTCTGGTACGTATTGAGAGGATTCTCACGGCTCTACAGGAAGCTGGGTTTTCTATTAACATAGAAAAGACTGCTTTCTTTAAACGCTCTATCGAGTACTTGGGCAATATTATATCAGACGGTCGAGTGAGTCCTAGCCCAAGGAAAGTGGAAGCTTTGACGAAGGCTCCGATACCCACTACTGTAAAGCAAGTGAGGCAATTTAACGGTCTGGCTGGGTACTTTAGGCGTTTCATTCCCAATTTTTCTCGCATAATGGTACCGCTATATGAATTAACTAAGAAGGATGCAAAGTGGGAATGGAATGACCGACAAGAAGAGGCTAGGAACTATATTATCCAACACCTGTCTACTGCGCCTACCCTTTCACTATTTCAGGAAGACGCACCTATCGAACTCTACACTGATGCAAGCAGCATCGGCTACGGCGCCGTATTAGTTCAAGTCATCAACGGTCGTCAACATCCGGTAGCGTATATGAGCCTGCGCACCACCGAAGTAGAGAGTCGGTACCACTCATATGAACTTGAGACTCTAGCGGTGGTTAGAGCTATAAAACATTTTCGTCATTATCTGTACGGGCGTAAATTTAAAGTCATTACGGACTGTAATGCTTTAAAGGCATCTAAATTTAAGAAGGAATTACTTCCACGGATTCATCGCTGGTGGGCATTTTTACAGAATTACGATTTTGAGATCGAATACCGAAAAGGTGAGCATCTTCAACACGCAGACTTTTTCAGTAGAAATCCCGCTACAGAAATGTCTGTCAACATAATGACAAGAGATACAGAGTGGATTCAGATAGAGCAGAGGCGAGATGATAACCTGCGGTCGTTGATAGATGGTATGGCTAACGGAAACCCGACTGAGGGTTACATCCTGGATGGTGGCGTACTGAAGAAGAGACGTACTGATCCTGTATTCGGTAGTCGGGATGTAATTGTCGTACCAAGGTCTTACCAGTGGAGTTTGATAAATTCCTTCCACACAGCCTTACAACACCCAGGATGGGAGAAAACTCTACTAAAGTTGAAAGAATCTTACTGGTTCGACAAAATGACTACCTCTGTCAGGAAGTTCGTCGAAAACTGCATCGTGTGCAGAACATCGAAAGGACCATCCGGCGCAGCTCAAGTCCAATTACATCCAATCCAGAAACCAACTGCAGCATTTCAAGTTATTCACATGGATATTACAGGCAAGTTGGGAACCAGAAATCAAGAAGGTTTAGATGAGTACGTAATTGTCACTATAGATGCGTTCACAAAATACATTCTTCTCAACTATGCGAACGACAAGAGCCAGAGCAGTAGCCTCGCAGCATTAAAACGCACTATACACCTATTTGGAACACCCGTTCAAGTAGTTGTAGACGGAGGAAGAGAATTCCTAGGAGAATTCAAAGCTTATTGTGATAATTTCAACGTTAATATTCACGCAATAGCACCAGGAGTAAGCCGAGCGAATGGGCAAGTTGAAAGAGTTATGGCGACACTGAAGAATGCATTGACCATGATCAAAAATTATGAAACTGAAGATTGGCAAACTGCATTAGAAGCATTACAATTAGCGTTCAATTGTACTCCACACCGTGTCACTGGAGTCGCACCTCTTACTCTTCTTACACGTCGACAACATACAGTTCCACCTCAACTTCTACAGTTAGTAAACATTGATGAAGAAACCATTGACTTTGATGCACTCGACCAGCAAGTTCAACAGAAAATGCAAGCAGCGGCACAATACGACAAGCAAAGGTTTGACAAAAATAAGGCTAAAGTACATCAGTTTCAAAGAGGAGATTATGTTATGATCAAGAACAATCCCCGTAATCAAACATCGCTTGATCTCAAATACAGTGAACCATATGAGATACAACGAATTGAAGATAACGACAGGTACATCGTGAAACGAGTAACTGGCAGAGGACGACCACGCAAGGTTGCCCATGACCAGCTACGGCGAGCACCCCAACCAGGTGAACAAACAACAGTGTCGACGGATTGTGATGAGGGTGAGCAACCAGCTACCATCAGCGAAATGCAGCCATCAACCACTCAATCTGCTAGCATTGAACCGCAACCATCGACATCACGCTGCTAGTATAATGACAACATAAAACTAGATGCCTAAAACGGTGAGTTCCTTCTGTTACTATAAAGATTATCATAATTTTAAAGTCTTTGATAACAAACATCAATAACAGTAACCAATAACAAAGCATTGGTTTCAAATACCATGCATTGGAAACTTATTTAAATTATCATGATAAAATTAATTAAAAGACTGTACTATCCTTTGAATTCCATTTCCCTTCCTATTGTGTCACTTTCAGAGCCTCTATGGACCACGGTCAAATAAAGGCCCAGACCATAGCATCGTTTTCCCTATCACCCCATTGATCCTCTGTGGACCACGGCGTACGAGACCGCCCAGACCACAGTCCCATTTTCTCTTTCTGAGCTTATTTTATTTTATGAATATTGTCCAATAATTTTACAAAGTAAAACTACTAGTATAAAACTTAATCAATGCTCTGTGGACCACGGCGTACAAGACCGCTCAGAACCGCAGTAGTAAATTAAGTAAATCAACAAGTATAAAGCTTGATCAATGCTCTGTGGACCACGGCGTACAAGACCGCTCATAACCACAGCAGTAAATTAAGTAAATCTTTAAATACAAAGCTTAATCAATGCTCTGTGGACCACGGCGTACAAGACCGCTCATAACCACAGCAGCAAATTAAATAATAAAAATATTTTAGAGCCTCTGTTGACCACGGCGTACAAGACCGCCCAGACAACAGCATCGACCTAGTTCCCATATCCTTTAGAGCCCCTGTTGACCACGGCGTACATGACCGCCCAGACAACAGCATCATCGACTACGAGTACCATAAAAATGCAAGGATGCGTGGAGACATTTGCATTTAAAGAAATAAATAATTAATGTGTAAAAATGCGTGGAGCATATAAACACAATCTACGAGAACATAATAAATACTACCCAATCCTAAAGTACAGCAGTCATAAAAATGAAGAATTTGAATATGTAATTAACTACTTGGTATTTGTTTACAGTGGTTATACATACATACATACAAAACTAAAACTTTAATGTTTAAGTTTAGTTTAACTACTTGGTATTTGTTTACAGTGGTTATACAATAGGTACATACATACATACATAGCTAAAACTTTAATGCTTAAGTTTAGTTTAACTACTTGGTATTTGTTTACAGTGGTTATACATACAAAGCTAAAACTTTGGTGTTTAAGCTTACTATGTATCTATGATGCAGATACATAGTTCAAAAGGAAATAATTTTACATTGCAGAACCATACGGAACCGAGGCAGGCGCAGAGCACGCACCGCCCCGCAGAATGGCCGTGTCGACGCAAAAGCGTTGAACAACATTTTAACCTAATTAATTACTTAAGTTTGTTTTGATTTCTTTATCTAAAATTAGCTTCTTCATTTAGTTATAGAATGTTTGATGAAATTTAATAATGAATCTAAATAATAAGTTTTAGTATTGATTTGTTTATACGTCATGCAAACGACGAATATTCAAAAAGCAACGTTTATTATTACAAACATTTTATTTCACAATTAATTCACGTAAATTAGTTTATAATTCATCTTCTCATTTTTGGGAAATTACCCAGTAATTATTAATAGAAAACATTTAGCTAAATTTTAATACGTTGCTTGTCGAATATCCGTTGAGTGCTATGACGTAATCAAAACAATTTATGATTGTTAATTCCAATATAAATAAAATTATTTCATTATAAAATGTTCGTTATGTTTAAAAATCAAATTGGAATAAGCAAACATTGAAAAGTTATCTTAAAATTGATTTAAATGTAATGGCAAATGTTTTGTCTCAAAAATCGTATTTCCGTTTGAAAAATAACCGCCGCGCGCGCAGTGCTTTTGTGCGTCACTTTTGTTGAAGCAGCCGGAGCGAGCGGACGAGTTGTGAGTGTTGTTTTTATTATTTACTTTGTTAGGTTATTAAGACTTTTTATTATTTAGTTAAGATTAGAATAAATACGTGTTTATAGAAATAAAAGAGTGATTGTTGATATCTGTGTTTCGAATTTGCGATGAGTGAAGATAATGGGATCAGTGACGTCAGCAATGCTGACGTCACTCTTTCTAAAAATTCAGCTGGGGCAGACGCTTCGTTATATAAGTCTGTCGAAAATCACTTATTAAGTATATTTAGAAGATTTTTTAAGTTTGATTTGATTTCTACAATTTCCTTTAAGCTTAACATTTTTTAATTTAAAAGATTTTGTCTAAGACTATCCGTTCCTAGAATCTCTGACCTTTGTGATTTACTTGTTATATTTAGGTACAAAGACCGTAACTAACTTAAGTTTAGTGGGTAGGCAATTTAAGCATCAACCTATAGTTTGATAATCTTTTAATGTTAATAGAAAAAATATATAATGATAATTATTGCATTTTTAGGCTTGATAGCATTTTTTTGATTTTGTAAGCTTATTTTGCTGGTTATCGAATTAAAGAAAAATTAATAATTATCTAACCATCTTTTATTATCTTAAAAAACTCCAATTTTAACAACATAATTAATAAAATCTTTATTGTTAAAACTAGCCCCAAGTGTCCCTCATATATGGGAGACTTGATCCCTCCAAAATCATGACTTTCGACAGGTAGGATCAAGTCATCCATACAAAGGGGACAGTTGATACAAATATATTGAGGTAAAATTTTGAATATTGTGACGTTGAGTAATAGCTTGATACAGTTGAATTTCAATTTAATATGTTCCAGTCCCCAAATTTCCGGCAACAAGTGTAGACGTCCCAAGTGTTTCTCATATATGGAAGACTTGATCCCCCGGATCAAGTCAGCCGACATGTAGGATCAAATCGTCCATATAAAGGGACACATGGTACAAACCTAAAGCCTACAAATTTTAAAGATTGTAACGTTCAGTATAACTTGATACTGCTGACCACTTAGAAATTAGTTCCTTGATAAATTTTGAATCGTTTGGTCTAAAAATTTCATTGAATAGGTTAAAATTGTAGATTTTAGAGACAAAAAACAAAGGGGGGGATCAAGTGTCATCAGTCTCCCCTACTACTAATTAAATAAATATTGGTTTTGTGCCTTATAAGCTATTGGGTGGTGCATCAATAAATAAATCAATTTAGTAACACGTCCGTTTAATATCAGATCGTACAAGCACTGTCTAACTCTGTACACAATAATGTGGTAGGTACATAACATCCCCTTTTGTTTTTTTTTTTTTTTATATATGCAAAACACATGGGTATATTATCCAAATTTAAATAAAGTAAAAATACGATTACATACATGGTTACATTGTTACATAGACTAATACAAATCCTAACATTATAGTAACTATAATCACGAGTACAGATTTATAAACATTATTATCTAAGAGATATAGGGTTACACAGTTACACACTATTGTTTCGGTCCGGTTTTACTCGCACTGGTCATCGTTTATTTTAATTATTTTCACTTTTACGCTCACTTTTTTTATATTACTAGGTTATCACTTGCTTCGGTTGAAAGTGGTGGCTAGGCGATCCTTGCTCAACAATAGGCAAGGCCCTTTGAAGCTGAAGTTCTCTACGCAGGTATCGCGCGTACCGGACTTTGCACTTTTTCCAGCCCATGTAGACTACTACTATGAAAGTGATGGTTACTATAAATAGTAGGTAGTACTCGTATCTTAGCAGGATAGACACGTTGTTGTCTGTCTCCCGAGCAGTACCAGAAGCACTGTTACCGGCTCCATTCTGCGCTATGATGATTTTTTCTTCGGTGATTTAACTTTGTGTTTTCCCCATTTTACTGTGCGAAACGTACGACAGGTTTGATAATTCGTCCGAATCTAGACATCTTTGGTGGCTCAGTTGGGCTGTTGTTTATGTTAGCTGGTTCCTTATTAGGTATGTGATTGCATTCCTGAGTCTTGAGTGTAAAGGCTGGCTTCAATCTATCTATACTAACAATTTTCTCCGAGTCCGCCTGCAATATTTTAAAATATTTATTGGTTCTGTCTATTACTTTAAAAGGTCCCAAATATGGTTGAGTTAATGGTTTTGTGACCTTATCGCATCGTACAAAGACATATTGGCATTCTTGTAAGTCTGGGTGAACAAATATTTTGCCTTGATGATTCTCTTTCCTGGGTACCGATGCTAGTTTGGATATCTTTTTACGCAATTCTTGTAAATATTCCTCATAGCTGGAGGTCTCCTCTGGCTTTTGCGGCTGGAAGAAGTCTCCGGGAAGTCTAAGAGGTTCCCCATACACTAACTCGGCGGCACTGATTTGCGTATCGTCTCTCAAACTAGCTCGTAGTCCTAGTAATACTGTTGGTAACTCTGTAACCCAGTGGTCAGTATTTCCTCTACACATCAGGGCTGCTTTTAGCGATCGGTGCCATCTTTCTACTAACCCGTTTGATTGAGGATGATAGGCAGTGGTTCGTATTTTATTTATACCCATCTTCTTTGCTAAGTGCTGAAACAGTTGGGACTCGAATTGTCGGCCTTGATCCGTCGTCAGCCTCGTTGGACATCCAAATCTTGTTATCCATCCCGCATAAATGATATCCGCAATAGTTTCTGCAGTAATATCTTTCACTGGTTGGGCCTCTGGCCAGCCGGTCTTTCTATCTATCATGGTCACAATATACCTAAAACCCTGGCAGTATTGCAAGGGACCGACGATGTCCATATGTAGGTGTTCGAATCGGTCGCTGTGTACAAAAGTTCCGTGCGGTGATGTGGTGTGTCGATCAACCTTGGATTTTTGACAACCCAAACAGGACTTTACCCACGTAGTAACATCTTTGTTCATAGATGTCCAAAAGTACCTATTTTGCATCATCTTTTTTGTAGTGCGCGTCCCCGGATGGCTTGCCTCATGTATAGCGTTGAAAGCCGATACACGAAATTCCTTCGGCAAATATGGACGAACTTTGCCTAGCGACACTTCGCAATAAATAGGTTTGTTGCAGTTAGGTATGTTTATCCGTTTGAAATATAATGTGTTTGATTGCAAGAGTTTCTTTAGCTCATTGTCATCATTCTGGGCTATGGCTATCTTGTCATATTCTATGACCGATGGCATCTCTATTTCGGCTATACGAGATAAGGCGTCCGCAACTATGTTGTCCGATCCTTGTATGTGTTGTATTGAGGTACAAAATTGCATGATGAAATCGAGGTGTCGTATTCGTCGTGGCGTATCGTTCTTACTCACTGTATTTTTTTCTAATGAATACACAATAGGTTTATGGTCTGTGTAAACTGTGAGAGGTCTTCCTTCGACTAGAGGTCTAAAATGTTTAATTGCCATATAAATAGCCAACAGCTCTCGATCGTAAGTGCTGTACCGTTGTTGGGCGTCACTCAGTTTATTAGAAAAAATCCCAAAGGTCGCCAGGAGTCTCCTTCTCGTTGTTGCAGGACTGCGCCGGCACATGTATTTGAGCAGTCCGTCATAAGGGCAATCTGAGCGTTGGTTGATGGAAATGTCAATGTAATTGCGCTTTGTATGCTTTGTTTACATTGTTCGAATGCTGAAATCGTTTCGTCCGTCCATAATATGATGCTTTTATCTTTCTTCTTAGCGTTATGTAGAAATGGATGTAACTTCGAATGTATTTCGGCTGCCTTTGGGAGGTGTCGCCTGTAAAAGTTCAACATTCCCAGGAATCTGCGTAGGTCGTCTACTGTTTTCGGCCTTGGGTATTCTGATATTACTTTTATTTGATCTTTTAAAGGTTTCATTCCTTTTTTTGATACGTGAAATCCAAGAAAATTTAATTCAGTTTTACCGAAATCGCATTTAGACATGTTTATTGTTATACCATATTTGTCGAGTCGGGCAAGTACTTCTCTCACGTGTTGCTTGTGTTCGGACTCTGTCATAGATGCAATGATGACGTCATCAATATATATAAATATATAGTCTAATCCTTGTAAGACTTCGTTAAGAAATCGCTGGAATGTCTGTGCCGCATTTTTTAGTCCAAATGTCATTTTTTGAAATTCGTATAGTCCAAAAGGGGTCGTTATCGCCGTTTTCGGTATGTCACTTTCATTGATGCTTATATTATGATAAGCTCTTTGTAAATCAATTCGAGAAAAAATGTTCTTTTTATGCAGTAGATACGTACAGTCTTGTATGCGCGGTATCGGGTATCTGTCGGGCTTTGTCAGCGCATTCAGCTGTCGATAGTCGCCACACGGTCTGAGCTCGCCGTTTTTCTTAGTAACGACGTGTAGCGGGCTAGCCCAGTTACTTTTAGAAGGTCTACAAATGCCCATATCTTGCATACGCTGGAATTCCGTCTTCACTTTGATGTATTTGTCCGGTGGTAGCGGTCTGGGCCGGGCGAAAACAGCTGATCCCGTTGTCTCTATGTAGTGGACTACGGAATGCGGTGGAGTTTCTGTAAAGCACATAGGTTTTGTCACGTTAGGGAACTCGGATAAAATGTCACTGTAGTCGCTTTTACAATCTATTGTCCTCACGGTTGGTTGCTCTTGCATTGACACTGAGGCTAATGTATGTAAACTGGTAACCGAATCAATAAGTCTCATTTTGCTTACATCCACTAATAACTTGTGGTGGCTTAAAAAGTCAGCACCGAGAATAGGTTGCTTGACATCCGCCAGGACGAATGACCAGCGGTATGGTCGCCGTAATTTGAAATTTAAGTCCAAAGTCTTTACACCGTATGTTTTTATCTCAGTTCCGTTAGCTGCGTACAACTTGTAGTCGTCACATTTACTATAGTACCGGTTTTTGTTCACTGGTATCACAGAAATGTTTGCACCGGTGTCCACTAAAAATTTGAAACCACTGTTATTGTCCGTAACACTCAAACGGGGAACTGGAGAGATGGTGCAAATCTCCGCCTGCGATTGCACCACATCTAGTTTTCCTGCTTCCTGTTTTCGGTTTTTTTCCAGGCGCACGGCTCTACACAATTCCTTGCTCTATGACGGTATCTATAATGATATGAACACAGCCAATTAGGACTGTCAGGCGTGCAGCGCCGGCGGTTCGGACTACGGCCACGTGATGTAGAGCGGGAACTTGATCGATTCCTATAGTTTTGGAATCGATTATTCCGATTTTCCATGTCGCTCATTCTTAGGCTTAATTTGGCGATTTCAGCCAATATAGTAGCTGTATCAACGTTGTTACTTGATGCTGCATGTACTTCCGCCAGTTGCAATGGACGTGTCGTTTCCATGATCTTGTCGGCTATGGCGGCCAAATTATCGAGGTCCTTCACTTCGCTGACTGCTAACACCCCTCGCACTGTTGGTGGCAGGTGACCTTGCCACATGATGCGAAGGGTTTCATCCGGTATTTTGTCTCGTGCTAGTTCTCTCATGCGGCGTAGTAATTGGGACGGTTTTTGGTCTCCCAATTCCATTTCGCTTAAAAGCTTCTGAAATTGTCGGATTTCTGACTCTTCATAGACATGCAAAAGGCGTTCCTTAAGGGTGTTATACTTGTTCAATTGTGGAGGCTTCAAAAGGATATCGCTGACCTGCTGGATAACGTCTTTGCCCAGTTTCGTCACTACTAGGTTGTATCTGGCATCGTCTCCGATTTTCTGAGGTCCTAGGACCGCTTCGCATTGCACAAACCAGAGTCGGGGCTTGTCGCTCCAAAAGTCTGGTATCCTGGATGATACGGTCACGACGGCTACCTCCCCGTCGTTGCTGGTACCCGTTACCTTTGCTGGTGCCGGCTGCACCGGTGGCTCCGCACTTGATCCTTGCATTTTGTATATTTATCGCTTGCAGCTCTCACCAATGAAATAGTTGTTCTTAATAAGGTGCGCGTTACTGTCGTGAGTCACCACTGTGCCTTATAAGCTATTGGGTGGTGCATCAATAAATAAATCAATTTAGTAACACGTCCGTTTAATATCAGATCGTACAAGCACTGTCTAACTCTGTACACAATAATGTGGTAGGTACAGTTTCATTGCATAATTGTTAGTTGACTACTAGTCGGCATGGGCACCTGCCGAGTAGTCGGTTAAACTGCCGAATGCCGATAGTCGGCCCATCTCTATAATGGATTATTGAATAATATTTATTATTAATTGTTTTAACGATTTATATTACAACATAATATAATCATTTTATTTTATAATGTAACTGCAAAGCTTTTTCATTTACTATCACTAACACATCATTGATAATCATTAGAGATGGGCCGACTAGTCGGGAAAGCCGACTAGTCGGCAGTTTAACCGACTAGTCGGCAGGTGCCGACTACAATTATCAATCGTCAACTAACAATTATGCAATAAAACCAATATTTATTTAATTAGTACTACAGTTTAGAAGGTGGGTAGTCAGAAAAACAAACAAAACACGTCATAGCTTACATACATCATCTTAACATCAAAAGACTTTCGGCGGGAAAGCGGAGACAACATGTCGTGCTCCAATTTTATTTTTGTTATACTATGTTGTAAACTCGGTTAAATTGTGTAATTTTGGTGGAATCTTATTCAATTTAGTTCCGTGAATGTGCACAAGTGTAGTGAAAACAAAATTGAGTGTTAAACATGAACTTTCCGTCGTTCGCGCCGAAGATCCTTGAAGGTTATAGTAAAGTTGCCACCGCTTTACCATAGCCCCTGACTTGAACTATAGGTCCGATTATCGGGCTAATTTCATGCAAAATACTTGATACTGGCAAGATGTACAAGATGTACGACGCCAAAATTAAATTGAAGAAACTTGAAATATTCTAAAACTTGACCTAGACTCTGGCTATTCCAAATTGGCCATATCAGTCTCAGACCGAAATAAATAAAAAAAAACATTAAAAATGTCATAACTATGCCTCGGCTCCATTTTTTTTCCTACTTTTATTTTTATATTCCAACCATTTTTTGGAAGTTTCACTATAGCTTGCGAAGTGCAAATTTATCAAAAAATAGCAACAATCGCCGAGTGATCACAATTAACCCAAATATATCGGAATTATAATGATTTCCATTGCCGACTAGTCGGCAAATTTGGAACCATCTCTAATAATCATCAATGATATTGTAAGATTCACTGAATGTTATCCTTATCTACATCAATTGCTTTTACCTTTTAGATAAAAAAACTCGTTTTTATTTTTGATTTATACATACCATCAGAAGACAAATCCTCATAACGATCGCTGTCCTCATCAGACTCGTCTCTATCATCTTCATCCTGAGAGAAGTCTCCCGTTCCTGGACTCAGGAGACCACCAGAAAGGGAAGAGATAGAACCGGCTTCAGCTAGAGAACTGGTTGATAGCAAGTGCTTTCGAGGCTCACGTCGTTGCCATATCTGTTTAAGATAAACAAGGCTGGTCTTTTACAAGATTTGTGAAAGGAGAAAAATGATTCACAAGTTATGAATCCTAACTTTTTAAAACCTGATAATTAATTGTTTATTAATGATAATAATCCAAATTGAACGAAAAATATTTCTCAAAGAAGCCCTCCATACTCTGTATTATATATAATATAATACAATGGTTAAAGTTCCTTAAAGACCAGTCTTTCTTATTTAAAATGTAGCTTTGCTATGAAGTTCCTACATTTTTTTTTTTCTGTAGGCTTGATTAGCCAATCATAAGAATTCAATTTCTATTATAATTTACCTGTTCCATAGTAAGGTGAGTAGGTGCAGATGATGAGAGTGTAGGCTGAGGTTTAGAGGCGGGCTGGAAGGGTGGCAGAATCGTAGATGCAGGAACTGACTGTCCAAGTGCAATCTCTCCACTGTACCCATCCATCCGAAGCAACAGCTCCGGTAACTGATTCATTGGCTGAGCGAAGCTAGAAGAAGCCGAGCTATGCTGGCTTGCTGGAGAAAAGGCTAGCTGTGCTCGCCCATATGGACTGCAAGGGCTCTCCGCTTGCATAGCACTTGATTGAAGAGTGTTAGGCCCATGCCTAGAACCACTCATAGCCCCTCCTATCTGTATACAATACCCACTCTCCTCTGGCAAGAGTAAGTCATCAAAATTCAAATCATCTAACAATGTGTCAGGATTTGTATTCAATTCAGCCAAAGTTGGCCCGAGTATCAAATCAGCTTTATCTACTTGAAAAATATCATCATCATCCATTTTTGATGTATTATCGTTATCATAGACAATTTTACCATACTGCATAGTTGGGAAAGAGTCTCCAAGATTGTCTTGGAGGCAGAGGTCCAGATCGGTACTGAAGTCGGTGATATCGCCTCGTCGCGAGGGTATGGGGACAGAGGCGGACATGCTGTTGAGCTCATAAGGCAGTTCCTGTTTAATTTCAACACCTGGCTCTACCAGAAAATCATGTGTGTAAATAGAATCCGACATTGCACGTGTTTGCGATACTTGACCTTGGCGTATAATAGTCTCGTTGATAGAGACTGGCGCACGCGTCTTGTGCTTTTATTGATTAATTCACACAGAACCCACGTGTAACACTGTTTATTTATTTTGTCCCATCAAAACAAGTCTTATTGATTTTTTCACCAATTATGATTTGCCTGAGATGATTTCTCATGATTTGATTACATAACTTGCGAAATCACAACACTAAAATTCACCAACACTTGATTTAATAATCACAATGACTTTCGATATCGAATTTAGTTCATCGTCTATTTTAACAAGTCCGGTGGCCTTCTTTCAATGATCTTAGCTAGAACACTTGATATTTGAGTAAAAACACTTCCGGAATCAATATTTCAGAAAGATATCTCCTCAAAATCAATTTTTAAATGAAATTAATGTCACTCATAACAAAAACACTTGCCCGATGGAAGTCGAAGTAAACAAAGATATTATTATTATTATTCAGCAAACTCAAAGGTCATTCGAAAGAGATACAACTATATGATTATGCTGTTTCACGAAAGAGAGAACAAATAAGGAATTTTGTTTTGATTGTGTAGCGGAAAAGGAAAGAAAGAGGGACTAAAAGGAGGCAAATCCTAGGGATGTACTCATTCCATAAAAATCGGTAAATCATCGATATGAAGAAAATTAAATTTAGCTCACACCTACAGCACACATGTATGAATTTCTTTCTAGTGTGCGCTGTAAGTGTGGGCTAAATTTTAGCCCGTTAATTTAAATCAATCAATTTATATAATGCAATCCTTTGCTTTGATTTCTCTTACTTTGAAGTAAAGTGTATGGCGAGGTTTTTAGCCAACATGATGCTAGTAAATTCTCTACATCCGGCTGTCAAAATACGACTATGTTCATTCATCATCCATCAATCAATCAACTCATTCGTCTCATTCACTCATTTTCATCAGTCAATGTGATGGATGTCGTAACCAGCTGGACGTCAAAGTGCATTATCAAAATAATTCAAGTATTTTTTATTTAGAATATGGGTGACGATAAAACAAATTCTAGTAAAAAATGTGATTCTAATAAGTATACAATTATAATAATCGGTGCTGGTATGGCTGGCCTATCCGCCGCCAACAACCTCATCAAAAATGGCATCGAAGATTTCCTAATAATCGAAGCTAGAAAACGGATCGGTGGCAGAATTATAGCAATTCCTATGAAAAATCATAAAGTTGAACTTGGTGCTAACTGGATCCATGGAGTGTTGGGTAATCCTATATTTGAAATAGCTATGGCCAATAACCTCGTCAACATTATCAATATACCGAAACCTCACAAGGTAATAGCGGCGACGGAGGACGGGAAGCAGGTACCTTTCGGAATATTACACGAAACACACGAGGCCTACGTTTGTTTCCTTCGACGATGCGAGGAGTACTTCCTCTGCCAGTACCTTCCCCCTCCAGATATCAACAGTGTCGGTGAGCACATAAACTTAGAGGCTACCATTTATTTAGAACGAATACCGACATCAGAAGAAAAGAAACTGAGACGTTTAATATTTGACTGTTTACTAAAACGTGAAACTTGTATATCAGGATGTAATAATATGGACGAAATTGATCTCTTAGAACTTGGTAGTTATACAGAACTACAGGGTGGCAATATTATTATACCATCAGGGTACAGTTCTATTCTGGAACCTTTGACTAAAAATATTCTCCCAGAAAAAATATTATCTGCTTGCCCTGTTAAACAAATTGTATGGGACTCGGAAGAGCATAAAGGTGCGGAAGATTTGGGAGAAGAATCAGAAGACTCGGACCAAACTGTGATAGAAGACATCTCTAAATCAGAGAAACCATTAAATCCTAGTGAAGGCACTTCATTAGCAGAAGTCACAAATAAACCAAAGAAGAAACATCCAAACTATGTTGAAGTTGTATGTGATAATGGAGACACATATTATGCAAATCATGTAATATGTACCATTCCATTAGGAGTCTTAAAAGAGAGACATATGGAATTGTTTGAGCCACCTTTGCCCCAATATAAAAAGGAGTCTATTGAGAAACTATTATTTAGCGCTGTAGATAAAATATATTTAGAATATGAAAGGCCGTTTCTGAACCCTGATGTGACTGAGATAATGTTATTGTGGGAAAGTTCACCATCACCTGAAGACATGTCAAATTCTTGGTACAAAAAGATATATTCATTTAGTAAAGTTACTGAGACTCTGTTGCTAGGATGGGTCTCAGGAAAAGAGGCTGAATTCATGGAAACTTTGACAATGGATGAGGTAGCTGCTACTTGTACAAAAATACTAAGAAAATTTTTGAATGATCCCTTTGTTCCTGAACCAATAAATTGTGTTTGGTAAGTTATGAACATGAATTAAGTAATTGACATTTTTCCGGGTCCCAGGTAAGAAAATAAATAATAATATGCGATTAAGACCCGGGAAAATGAAACTATGTTAACAAATCATGTGATTTTAAAAAGTTTATAAACTAAGTTGCTAATAACTGAAATACTTACCTACTGCTTGTTGCATTGTTCTTATCTATGATGAAATTTTGAGTTCAGTGATTATTTGAATGTTATCTTATTAAATAGATAATGAAATATGTAATCATTCTTAAAAAGGTCACTGTGATTGCTTTCCAATTTTAAATATTAGTTGCAAAATCTTATTTAATCTGTAGTTTTGAGTAACATTTATACTTAATGGAATTTTCAATTTAATTTTAGCACTAGTTGGAGAAAACAGCCGTTCACAAGAGGGTCATATTCAGCAATCGGTGTTGGTGGCAGCCAAAATGACGTTGAAAGTTTAGCTCAACCACTGTTTAGGAATGCCAGAGATAAAAAGGTTAACAAGGAATTATTTCAGAATTCATTGTAAATATCCAATTAGACCCATGTTAAATTAATGAACTGGTTATGGTACATAAAACACATGAACTAAAATGTTAAACAATATAGCTAACATCCATCCCAGTTATCTCACAAATGAAAACAGTTATCCAAATCAGTATAGTTAGGTATATATATCTTTGTAGCTTTATACATAATACCTCTTTTTTTACTCTTTTTCTAAAAAAGGCCTTGATAAGTAATTCTGAGTTCCATTCTTTCCTTTAAAACCGTGAAAATAACAATATCCTTTATTATTTCAGCCAGTGTTACTCTTTGCTGGTGAGCATACACACAGCAACTTCTATTCAACAGCACACGGAGCATATCTTTCTGGTCAAATTGCCACACGCCGGTTGCTATCTGAAGAAATGACAGAGGCTTCGCTCGACTGCCAGAGATCTAGAGATCTACAAGAATGGATACAAGGCATACAACTTGAGGGATAAAAAAAAATATATTTATTTGTGAAGCTGGATTACTATTGATACTCAAGCTGTGAAGGAGGGTTGATGTGTTTGATATCCACCAATAAAATTCTTTGATTTAGATTAAGAGTATTAATGTATACAAGTCTATTTCAAACTTGCAGGTGGGAAAGGCTAAAAATGATGGATATCAAATAGATACTCCCCTGGCAACATAACTGTACTGGAAGAAAACGCAGCCTTTAGAATGGCTCTTTTGACATTGATCTTAGTGAACTTATTTAGGTATAAATATAATTTATTTTACCAGAAATTAATTGTATGAAGTGTGGCAAGAAAATTATTATAATGTTAAAAATGTATTGCTCTCAATATTTGACATGACAAATTACCATGAAGTTTATTTTATTTACTAATTTGGCAAGGTATACTTTTCTGTTGTTCAAGTTATTTATATAGCATTAATGATATTATAAATACTTAACAATTAATAAAATCTTCCTATCTTTTAGTGTACCTACCTACTATAACTGTGGCTATAGCACAAAATTTTACTGTAATTAAGGTAATATTTCAATGAATCCTAAATTAGTGCAATGAAATTAAATTTTATGTAAACAAATAGTAATAAAGCTTATTAGATCTCATTGTATATCTTTTTTCAATGAATTACATACCTATGCGTAAAAAATGCAATTTTGTACATGTCTTCTGAACTAAAATCTTTATATTTATTTATGTTATGTAGTATAAATGCATTTCCAATAGGATTAGTTTTTGATTACCTAGGTTGTATTATTTGATAATCTAGTCAGTGCAATGAATTTTGTATCGCTTGAATAAATCATAAAAATAGAAAATTGATTCTTAATTCTTTACAATCTGCCTGTGAAAAACAAAACACATTTTATAAAAAAAAGTCCTTTATTAGAGTAAACATAATCATGTTATCTAAATATTTAAGTACATTTAGGTATTAAAAAAATATAAACAAGAATAACAAAACATACATCAATTAAACATTGATCATAAAAATGATTTATACAAAAGTATATAAAATAAAAATTAAAGCCCTTGATGATAATAACCCGATGTTAGTAAACCTACCTACAATTACTTAAAATGTATGAAAAACTTTAAACAATGTAATTCAATGGAATGTCTATTTAATTTAACAATAATAATACTAACTTATTTGTCATTGGTAATAAAATAAATCAGATCTATTATTAAATGCTCAATAATTTTTAAGGCAATGGAATTGATTATCTCATCTCATGATAACAATCATATTTTAAATTTTTGTAATGAGTATTCTTAGAGCACCGTTTGGATTTTATATTGATAACATATTAATCAACGAACAACATGTAATTCTATTGTAGAATTCTTTTTATTTATGGCTGATAGTAATTTACTCTCAACATCATGCGACAACTCATGCCACACGCATTTGCCAATCAGCGGTACCTCTTCAAGGGGTGGTCTGAAGGCTACGAGTAATGTGAGGCAGCATCCATCATTCACAGGATCGAACTCAACATTGAGTAAGCCTAGAGGCCGGTGCTGGCCCACATCTGCTCCAAACATCTCCACCATAAATCTCCTCAGTGTGGAATGCACACTTTTCGCTGGATTCATCTCACATGTAGGAAAATGTATGGCCGACTTCTCACTCAATAACACATGCATTTTATTTGTACTTCTCTTTTTAATAACTATGATTAACCTCATCAAGTCCTTAACATGAGGTGTAGGAGCTGGGAGAATGTCTCTATGCCATGTGTCTCCAGCTTGACTCTTTTTGTACAACTGAGCCTTCTCAATAAGGTGCAGTATGTCGTTTGCTCGAAGGGATATTTCCTGTAAATTAGATATCCATTTTGCTTGGAGAGATTCTTTATCTGCTTTTGCTGGAGTTTTCAATTCACCACCAACAATGTTTGCAGTGAGTACAAACCTATACCACATTCCGCCAGCGGTCTCGACAACGAGGAGAGTGTTGGGCTCGCATTCAAGGCCAGTCTCTTCTAATACTTCTCTGATAGCTGCCTGAACAATAGTTTCGCCTTTCTCCATACGCCCTGCAGGTAAATACCATTTCCCCGCGCAACTCTCCTTAGCTTCTTGCATCATAAGTACTTCGTTAGATTCATTTATAATCACGCAGGCAACTACGTATGTGACGTTGCTGCCCAGTACCGGTTTGAAATTAGAAGGAGTGGTCGGCGTAATTCCTTGCGACTCAGCTACCGAGTTTTGGTCTGCTATTGTGAAATCACATAAATCGTGTTCTTCTCCGTCTAAACCCAGACCGTCGAGTAAACGATTAATGTTATTATCCACTTGACGCGCCATGGTTTCGTACAGTTTAGCACTGATTTATTTATTCTAAATAGTTTTATCGGAATGTTATCTTGTTTTGACCCAGTTAACTCACTTATACTCAGAAGAAACTCGTCTACAACTTTTAATTGATCAATAAGCTTCTTTCATTTTATAATTAGGAAACAATTATACGCAAACTCAGCCCGGTTTAAAAAAATTTAGGTAAATTACTGAAATCCGTATTTCAAGGCAACAAACCACAGATATCTATATACTAGTCAGAACAACGGGATCTTGCGCGAGACGTCATCTCCAATATTTGAAAGAGGAGGAGGGGGGGAGGAAGCGTCAGTCGGTCAGTCACTGATTTATTATTTTTATTTATTTCGGTCTGAGACCGATATGACCAATTTGGAACAGCCAGGGTCAAGTTTTAGAAAATTTCAAGTTTTTTTTTTTTTTTTTTTTTTTTTTTTTTCTTTGTCGATCAGCACAGTGATCGAATAACTGGCCCGTCTTCCATCTGCCAGTGTCAAAGTTTGTTTCTTTCTTGTGCGTTTCTTTTTGTTTTCGGATACTTTTTTTTTTTTTTTTTTGTTTTGTTTTGTAGTTTTTTTTTTTTTTTTTTTTTTTTTTTTTTTTTTTTTTTAATAAACATAAGGAACTCTAGACATATTTACAGTCAACGAACTATGTACAAAAATAAAAACGAAATTTGGAAAAAAGAAATCAGGAAAGTTGAATTAAAGATTATATAAAAATATAATAAAACAAAATAAAATAATTATATAAATGTACATTACAGTTTAATATTATTATCATTTATATATATAGATAGAGCCTCATATATATATGGATCATTCGATGACAACAAACAAGGGACATTAATTGGAAGTTCGACATGTAAGTTTAAAAGGCTTTCATACAGTGTAACACCATTGTTGAGAGAGCAGCCAAGAATTACGTGATTAATATCTGCCTCTTCGCAACCACAATCACATGAGGCATCCTGTGCAACACCGATCCTGGCCAAGTGAGCAGGACTGCAAACATGACCAAGACGTGCCCTTATCAAGATAGACGTGGCTGTTTTGCAAAGTCTAATGCGATAGAACCAAGGTTTTCTACTGGTTGTCGGATTAATTTTAAAATAGTATTTACCTTTGATTTTAGCACTGTCTATCCAAACCTTATTCCAGGATTCCTGGAGAGAAAGTCTAGACAGATTCATTAAGTCATGAGGATAGTTAATATAACGGTCCATATCTCCTGTGGCTACAGCGTCTTTAGCTAACTCGTCAGCTTTATGGTTTCCTAGAATACCTGTGTGACCAGGAACCCAAGCCAGCTCGACAGAATATCCTTTCGTCACACACTCATGCAACTTATTTCTGATTTCAAAAATAATCGGGAAGTGATTTCTGGTTTTAAATGGAAACCGTTGAAGGGCTGATAGACAGCTCTTCGAATCAGTGAATATCACTGTTTTACGGAGTTTAAAAAGCAATACATATTCGATTGATTTCAGTACACCAACACACTCTCCAGTAAACACTGATGATTGAGGAGGTAATTTAGTTTTTTGGTAAATTTTATATTGTTGGTGATAAACTCCCACACCGACACATCCATCTGGAGAAAATTTAGACGCATCACAAAATATAAAATGCCAATTCGTCCATCGAGAATTAGCAGATATTTTAAATTCTTCATTAGCACATCCACTATTTTGGTCAACATCCACATTATCGTGTACATTCGGAGATGATATTAGAGCTTTATAAGGACTACTAAATAACGGAAGGCCAGAAGAGCGATATGCAGGTGCATCTATACTTAAAAACTTTTGCATACTCTTAACTAAACATGGTAATTGTTTATGAGTCCAATAACTGACATGAATATTTTGTAATACGTTATTGATTTTCATAATAACCTTATGGTTGGAAAATCGTAAAGCGCGATATAAAAACCTATCACATAGATATTGGCGTCTCAATTTTAATGGTGGGTCAGCGCACTCTACCTGTAAGGCATTTGTAGGGCTAGATTTCATCGCTCCAGTGACTACCCTCAAGGCTTTTGACTGGATACCATCCAACTTCCCCAAAGCTGCCTGACTACATGGCTCCAATAAGAAGGTTCCATAATCTAGAAGACTTCGAATTAGAGCGTTGTAGACCAGCTTCAGGGAATATGGGTGGGCACCCCACCAAACCCCGGCAAGGCATCGGAGCAGGTTAATACTGCGTTCACACTTACCACTAATATATTCGACATGAGGCAAACCTGTGAGTTTTGCGTCGAGTATGACGCCTAAAAATTTAGCCTGGTTGCTAACAGGTAGCGGTTTATTATTGTATTTTACAGTAAAAGGAGGTGGTAATCTCTTTCTAGTAAAGAGCACTACAGAACATTTGGGTACTGACAGCTGTAGCCCATTGTTGTGCATCCATTGACCTAACCGTGTTAATGCGTCCGTCAAATCAAAACAGGCCCCATTTACAAGATTATCCGAGCAATAGAGGGCTAGATCATCAGCATACTGAAGTAAATTACAGTTTCCCCCTAGGGATCTTTCCAAGTCGTGGGTATAAATGCTATAAAGCAGCGGACTTAATACGGAGCCCTGTGGTAAACCCCTCCATAATACTCGAGATTCAGAACCAAGTTTTATTAACCTACCTGACATTATGTTGATGATAAAATTACTAAGTAAAGGAGGCACATTTAAATTTTGTAGTTTGGTTTTTAAAATCGTTAAAAGGACATTGTCATATGCAGATTTAATATCGAGAAAAGAAGCGACAAGAGACTTCTCTTGGGAAAATGCTAAACGGATATCGATTACGAGAATGCTAATACTGTCAATGGTACCTTTACCCTTGCGGAATCCATACTGGGAATCAGACAACAAGTTATTGTGTTCTATATACCATTCTAATCTATTTTTTACTAAATGTTCAGCTATTTTTGCTATTACGGAAGACATGGCAATAGGACGGTAGGAAGTGACATCTGCTGGGTTATAATTGTGCTTTAGAATGGGTAATATTATCTGTGATTTCCATGACATTGGGACGTTACCTGTCAAAATGACAGCGTTAATGATTTGTAAATAAAAATGTAAACTTTTAGTACCCAAGTTAGAAATAAAAATATAAGGAATACCATCTTCTCCCGGAGCAGAGTCACGAAGATCAGAAAGCACACCCTCTAATTCTTCAAGGGAAAAGGGACCATTGAGATCACATTGTGGAATGTGGGTTGGTAAAGATTGAGGAATGGAGAGAATTTCCTCTGGTACAAAAGGCGGAGCAAGATGGTCTAAAAACTCGGAGCTACGTGAAGCTGGAAGAGTGGTAAAACCAGTGTCGGACATGGCACATTTGAACCGCTTCATGTTCTGCCACACTACGCTGGGTGGAGTGTCAGGGGAAATGCTAGTGCAGAAACTTCTCCAACCGTTAAAACGTTTTTCTTTAAATAGTTTCTTTGTATTTTTCTGTATCTCTATTAGGTTATTAAAGTTATCAGTGGTCATATCTGCATTATAAGTCAGCTCTGCCTGTTTTCTAACCCTAACTGCCTGAGTGCACTCATTATCCCACCAAGGAGGAGAAGGAATTTTGGTTGACTTCCTTCTTACCGGAAACACTCTATCAGCCGAGTCTGTAAGTAACTGAGTAAAAGCATCAGAACATACATTCTCACTTGTATTATGCAAAGATGGTAAGTTGTCTATGTTGCTCTCAATGTGTTCCCTAAACATTTTCCAGTTACTTTTATCACAATATTTATATTTTCTAGTACTTCTGTATGTAACTGGTAAATTATTGTTCCTACTAGAAGAAGGAAATCTAATTATTATTGGAAAGTGGTCGCTACCATGTGTAGAAGAAAGCCTGTACCATGACAATGTGGATGCTAAGTTAGGAGTTGATATTGCTAAATCAACTGCACTCCTGCCCTCAGTAGGGTTTGTGCGCCGAGTAGCTACACCCGAGTTGAGAATACAAAGATTTTGCTCATCTAAGATGTTCATGAGTGCATTACCATAGGACTTTGTAGTGGAACTTCCCCATGAAACATGTTGTGCATTGAAGTCACCAACAATAAGGAAAGGTTTTGGAATAAATAGTAAAATATTATAAAGTTCTTGAAAGATAGATACAGAAGGATGAGGTATATAAATAGATATTATACATATATTATTTATAGTTACAGCTATCATAGAAAATGTATCACTATGAGAAGGAAGGGGAAGGGGAGTAAAAGAGATAGAATTGTGAATGAGTAGGGCGTTTCCAGCATACTTATCTTCTCTGTCAATGCGGAGACAAGAGTACCCATTCACTTTGAATGTGGAACCTGGCGCAAGCCAGGTCTCACAGAGAGCTATTATAGATGGTTCATATTTATTAAGCAAGTAAGTTAGTTCACTTCTTCTACAGCGAACGCTGTGACAATTCCACTGTAGTAGAAGTTTAATTGGACTTTGGTCCATTGTTAGTTAAGGTTTTATTGATTGATTCAATTATCGAGGCAGCGTGGTTCGGTTCTATTAAATTTGATTGACACAGTGAATTTATAAGGTTAGTAATAATTTGAATAACATCAAGAGATCCATTATTGTTTGGTGACTTCAAAGCACAACCGTTAGTCGGGGCAGGCATGTCATACTCCCTTATAAGGGATTGATGTAAAGCGCGGTCATATTGATGTGTGTTAGATGGCTTATAAAGTGATCGAGGTTTTAAAGTTATAGTTTTCCTGTATGATGTGGAAGGACTTGAAGTTACATAGTGACTATTTTTATTATTGTTTTCAGACTGAGTAGCTGTTTTGCCACTAAGAATATCAGCATATGATTTACCTATGACTGGATGGCATTTACTTGCCTCTGCATACGAAATACTACTCTCTGCCATTGTTTTTTTGATTGCTCTTTGCCTAGATAATTCTGGACAAGATTTACTTGTTGCGAAGTGTAAACCAGAGCATAGGCAACAAGATGCACTATTCTCCTCGATGTTGCAGTTCGCTCCATCATGATCTTGGCCACATCTATAACAGCGAGGTTTAGACCTACACTGTGTTTTAGTATGGCCAAATCGACAGCAGCTGTAGCATTGGATTGTGGGGTAAGTATAGAGTTCTACTGGTAAAGAGTTATAGCATATGAATATTCTTTTTGGCAAAACTTGACCATCAAATGTGAAGACAACTGATTGTGATGGTTTCCAAGTAGGGCTGTTATCAACGATCACTTTATAATTAAGCCTTCTCATTTTTAAAATCTTGCCACATCCGACTGGCAAAGTAACATTTGTATAAATGTCTTCCTCTGACCAATCAGATGGTATACCCTTAACTAAGCCTATCCTTGTGATGTTGAATGTAGGTATAAATGCTTTAAGTTTCTGATCGGCTAAACTACCATGTTTTAAAAAATTATTTGCATCAGTGTGTGACGAAAAGGAGAGAGTCATCCTGTTGCGACCTATTCTTTTTACACTCCCAAGTATTATATTTCTAAAGTGGTTGTGCTGTAAAAATTTGCCAAAGGTTATTGGATGTAGAGTAGGACCATCATGAGACGAGTCTTTTAATACGTGTACAATATAGGGGCTGCTATCTGTTATTTCGTACTCAGTTCGGCCAATAAAGCTACGTGAGTTTACCTCCATCGCACCAGACTGTGCAACTGCTGGAGCCGGTGTGGATTTGGTTGCTGAGACAATGGCTGCTGGAGGCGCGGAGCGCGCCAACGGTGATCTATCACGAACGCTACCTATCTCTCTCCCCACATTATTGTCACTGTCTGAATTACAGTTACAGATAGTATGTCGGTTAGCCTCAATGTCTTTGGCTTTAACAAATTTTCTTTTCCGCCTATGGCAGTCTTTACAGTGTTTTTTGCGTTTCTGAGCAGTCGATGTCCCTTGTTTATTGCAATGTTGACCATCGGATTCCATACCCGACTCGTTGGTAGAGGATACTGTGATGTGATATCCTACTACAGGAGTTCCCTGGCTATCGCCAAGGTCCTCCGCATCTGCCCAAGTACCGCCACCGGGGTCCGGCGGCCTCATCATTGTTCCAACTTACTTAATTACTTATACTTAAAACTTACCTAATATTAGAATATTTACACACACTAAATACTACTAAATAAATATACAAATAACTCCCCTGACCCCGAAATAATAAATAAATTAAATTTTAAATTTTACGTAATAAAAAATCCCGCCTACTCGCTCCGAAAGTTCCCGCCGTTTTTTCAAATTTCAAGTTTCTTCATAATAGTTTTGGCGTCGTACATCTTGTACATCTTGCCAGTTGCAAGTATTTTGCATGAAATTAGCCCGACCTATAGTTTCAAGTCAGGGGCTATGAAAGCGGTGGCAACTTTAATAGAACCTTCAAGGACCTTCGGCGCGAACGACGGAAAGTCCATGTTTAACACTCAATTTTGTTTTCACTACACTTGTGCACATTCACGGAACTAAATTGAATAAGATTCCACCATAATTACACAATTTAACCGAGTAGATAGAGCTGAGATTTGGCAATTTACTTTTTTTTTTTTTAAGAATTTAAACTGTTTATGACCATTCAAACAACAAATATTAATGACAAACAATCAGAAAATTTAAATAACAGCTTAACAGATGGGTCCAGTCGTGCGAAACCATGAAATTTTTTTTTTATTTATTTCGGTCTGAGACCAATATCGCCAATTTGGAATAGCCAGGGTCAAGTTTTAGAATATTTCAAGTTTCTTCCTAATAAAGTTTTGGCGTCGCGTCGTACATCTTGCCAGTATCAAGTATTTTGCATGAAATTAGCCCGATCGGGCCTATAGTTTCAAGTCAGGGGCTATGGTAAAGCGGTGGCAACTTTACCAAAACCTTCAAGGAGCTTCGGCGCGAAACAACGGAAAGTCCATGTTTAACACTCAATTTTGTTTTCACTACACTTGTGCACATTCACGGAACTAAATTGAATAAGTTCCACCAAAATTACACAATTTAACCGAGTTTACAACATAGTTTAACGAAAATAAACTTGGAGCACGACATGTTGTCTCCGCTTTCCCGCCGAAAGTCCCAACCATGAAAATAAAAACTCAAATATATTTTTGACACTGACAGACACGCACACTGTCTCACTAGTATAAGTGTTCGGTGGTCTCACTAGTCTGTGGATCAATCAAGGGTTTTGTTCGGAAAAAGTAAAATCAATTTTATTTCACCGAGTCCTTGTTTCTAATACAATGTCGGTGCTGAAAGGACAAATGCTGGTGAATTTTCAGTCTACTAGATATGTATACTAAATTTGTATATATTAGGTGAACTTGAGTATTATGTTACGTAACTGTTTTAGGTTCGCTCTTTGAGCACATCTTCTGCCACAGCTCAGCTTGTCAAGGCTCCCGTGCAGCTCTTCGGCCTTGAAGGTCGTTATGCATCGGCTCTATACTCAGCTGCATCCAAGAACAAGACCCTCGACACAGTAGAAAAGGAACTAACTTTATTCCAACAGTCTTGCAATAGAGATGCTAAAGTCAAAGAATTCATCATTAACCCAACTATCGAGCGTAACTTGAAGGTGGATGCTTTGAATCATCTTGCTACCAAGGTAAGAGTTGTGTTTTTTTAAACTATCTCTGCTTAACATCAAAATATTTTTATAACCTAAAATGATTAAAAAGATTTTTTAATTATCTCCATACTATGATAGTGGTCTGTTTGCATGGCAAAGTCATTTGCAGATTAGTATTCACATGTTAAACAGGACAATTCCAGTAAATAAACAGAACCATTTCAATGTATCTTATTTCAGACAAATATGTCACCGACAACCAGCAACCTTCTCTGTCTTCTTGCTGAGAATGGACGTCTCAAAAAGCTTGATGCTGTCATCAATGCCTTTAAGATCATAATGGCAGCTCATCGCGGTGAGGTCTCCTGTGAAGTTTTCACGGCTAAGCCTCTTGATCAGGCCCAGAAACAGAGCTTGGAAGCTGCTCTTAAGGTACATTACACATTCAATATATTTTTTTCATTTTTTATTATCAATTTAAAAAAAAAATATTTCAAACAAATAAACTACTTATAATAAAATCTACTCACTACTAACTAAACTACTATTAACAAATAGCAAAATTGGCACATCACTGTTAGGCTCACCTAAAACTCTCTGTAATGCACCCACCTGTCTCAAATCCATACCATACATATCAAATATTTGTGTTCTCAAAGACTGGCTCCGGTCACATTCAATATTGGATAGAATAAAACAAAATACAACCATTTATAACAGACAACATATAAAATAGTTCTAATCATCGGTTCTAATGGAAATTCTCTATTCCACTCACTAAATCCTACTTCCTACTATCCTATCCTACTTCCTACTATCCTATCCTACTTCCTACTATCCTATCCTACTTCCTACTATCCTACTTAATTTTCCTGCTTGCACATACCCGAGGCAAGTGGGTTTCGGGAGGGGAACTAAGGGTCTCCTCCTTTGGATCAGGGTACCGCGGGGTTGGGCTAGCCCGGCAGCCAGAACGGCCACATCTATCGGTGGCTTAGTAAGGAGATGTCGCCCAACTTGGGTTTGGCCTCGCGGGGGTTTGTGGTTTTCAGCCGCAGAGGACCTCATGTTTGTTAACTCTGGTATGCTTGTCACCGGGGGTCGTCCTCATACGCGGCGAGCGCTTTGCACGTCGTTTCGACGAGTGCGCGAGGCTCAGGAGTAGCCTTAGTGGTGCCTCTCGGGGTGCCGCATCTCCGGCTGCGCTGTGCCAGAAAGCGTAGGTCTGTAATAGAAAAAAAAATGGGTGGAGCCACACACAGCGCCAAATTGTAATAATTTAATTTAGTTTAATTGGGGTAGCGACAATTGTAATGAAAAAAATACTAGTACGTGTGGTAAGATAATTGATTTTAAAGCCAAATATAAATTATCGTTGGGTTCGAGCCAACTAGTAACAAAAACTAACAAAATATGAGCAGGTTAACAAATCTTGGTGAACAAAGGGTTCAAAACCAACAAATAAAATAAAGTTCGGGCGCCATCACCTATAAGTAGGGTGAAATAAAATAAGATAACTAAAGATGCTCACCAATATAGCTTCAGCGGGGAGTATTAGATACTTTTAATCTGCAGGGGGGTGCCTGGAAGTCGTACTAAGGAAATAAAACTCCCTATACAGATTCAAAACTCCCATTTATTCGCCTGTTTGTGTATTATACTGTGGTAAGATAAAGAAATCTTGTGGTTTCGATTATGGTGGGGCAAAGCTTTGCTTTTTCAATACCAATAAAAGAATCTAAATTTGTTAAAACCAAAAACTAAAAGCTGACCTTCGTTCCTCCAAACGGTATTCAAAATCCAAACCAAGAATGTCCAATTAAAGTCTTCAAAATGTATTCAAACGAAGACGCATGACCTCTCCAAAACAAAACATCTATGAGTAGGCATCCATAGTCAGGGCCTCCCAAACAAAAAGAGCACGGCTTCAAAAGAAACGGCCTCCCAAACAAAAAGCGCGTTTAGCTGTAAAGGTACAAAAGAAATCGAATTAACCTCACGGAATTTTCACAGTGGTATTTCCCAAAATTTAAATAAAAACTTACCGCAAAGACAAGATAAGTCGCTTGCTTTTCCAAAAAGCGGCTTTTACAATAATGAAGCTAAATTAACCTGTAACAAAATCAATCATTCCTTGTAAACACAACCTCCAAAAACGCGGTTTCGAAAAACTCAACAACCCAACCCAAAACTTACCAAAACATGAAAATGTAATGCCGAGCAGACACCACAGACATTACAGCTACGATTTAATACGTAAAATCCCTTGAACCCTCATCATTTCAGACGATTCCAGCCGATTTGCAAAAACAATTTTCTGGTCTCTCAAAGAACCATCTTTCTAAATGTCCCACAGACAACCTATTGTCGAAATGTCAAAAATGTTCTTTTTTTTTAATTCGCGTCCTAACCTCCGGCACTCTAATGTCAATTGCCAACGAATGAATGAAAAAAGAAAGAAAAGCGCGGGAACCAAATTCGAATTTGCACAAAATGGCTTGCTTCGCCATAACATGTAAGGGAATGAAAAATGACATTACAATACCTCCCCACCAAAAAAAATAAAAGAAAGGAACTTTCTTTTATGACAAAACTAACGACTCTACAAAACTCTACCAAATGACTCTACAAAACACTACCAAACGACTCTACAAAACTCTATCAAACGACTCTACAAAACTCTATCAAATGACTCTACAAAACTCTATCAAACGACTCTACAAACAACGGCGAACAAACTAAGCAAAATCTCAAACTCAATACAAAATACTAATAATAAGCAACTTCAAAAATCTAACTATCTAACTAACAATATTTAGAGAATAGATATTAAGAAAATTGGTAATGGAATTGATTTAGCATCACCCATCTAATAACAGCTCTACAACTCATAAAGTACAACAAGAATCCTAAGATCCCAGAGACCAAATCTAAATAAACCACTTAACTTACTAAACTTTAACTCAAGACACAGTTGGACATGATAGTCACTGTTCCAATTAACAGTCAAGTAACTAAACAAACAAAACTATTCCTATTCAGGTTCTATGGAAGATCAGCTAGACAAAATTATCGCTGTCTAAACCCTAGTAGAATTTAATAAACTACTCTAAAAGTAAGTTGAAAATAAAAGACTCTTAACTTGGACTCTCGGTTAGACACACTGGTCACCGACTTCGTTCACCAACTAAGTAAAGTTCCAAAGTCAAACAAAGATTTCGTCGCCAGCCCAAAACATGTAACTGCAACTTCATAGATAATATCATCATCTGTGATCAGCTCAACCCCACTGACTTTCTGAACACAAGAGACAATTTCAAAACAAAATTGTATGTGATCAGCACACCTCCACTGACTTTCTGAACACAACAAAACAAAATGGGTTTTTCCGTTAATTGGGAAACAATCCAAACAAAAACAAATGTATATTGTGATCAGCACATCCCCACTGACTTCCTGAACACAATAACATGAACAAAACAAATGTATATTGTGATCAGCACATCCCCACTGACTTTCTGAGCACAATAACATGAAAACAAATATGATATTTTACCAACAAGGCGGGCAAAATTCATCAAAGTCAAGGAGAACCGAAAGGTTTCCGAAAAGGGAATGTATAGGATAACCATTGAAAGTGGTTTCCATAAGTTAAATTGTCAAGTCCGGTTTATAATTAAGGTAATGATCCTTTTAATATCGACAAACTAAAAGACTAAACAAAACATTCACAAAATATCTAACAAAATGTCAGAACAAAATGACAATACAATAGTTGTCTAAAACTAACAAACAAATTACTAACAAACGAGTAATTTCTAATTACATAAATACACTGAACGTGTCAAAATAAATGTACAAAATATACAAAAATAATCTTTTACCGCGAAGCATATGTCTGAATTCTAATTTCAAAAGTTGTCGAAATTGTACCTAAGAGTAATTTTGGTTTTCAAAACTCAAAGCCAATATCCGTTTTGAAGTCTCCTAACATACATCATCTAACACAGGATAATAACCTACATACTTCAATCTCATTCTTCTCTAGCAGATATCCAGTCAACAGAACAAAACATCAAAATTGAGCCTGAAAAGGTTTCTCAAAACTAATAAATTTTAATATTTAACAATATCTTTTACATGGTAACGACCAGAATAGTTTTTATTTAAATCTTTTAAAACATAAACATTATCAGTAACTTTATCTATAATTTTACATTTAATAAACTTAGGTGCAAGTTTAGCCGAAAAGTATGCCAAAGCATTAGACTGAACAAAACTTCGTCTCCAAACAATATCTCCAACAGCAAAAGAAATAATCCGCCGACCGTGGTTATAGGTACGCGCGTTGCGCTTATAAGCTTTAGTTAAATGAGCTTGGACTCTAGTAAATATATTTCCAAGTGAATTTAAAGAATAAGCAAAAGAGTTTCTTTCTCCTAAATTAATATCATCCAAATTTTCAAAGGAATTACTAAATCTATGCAAAGAAGCATCTATAATTAATTCTCTACCAAACATGAGAAAATTAGGAGTGTAATCCGTGGCAAGACTAACACTACTATTCAAAGCTAACTGAATATTATTTAAATATTTAGACCAGTTTCTCTGATCTTCTCTAACAAAACAAGATATACACGTTTCAATAGTCTTATTATATCTCTCAACAGGATTATTTTGAGGAGTATACAAGGTATTATAAAATATTTTAGTTATATTATAACTCTTCATGAAATCTATAAAATGTTTAGAAGTAAATTGAGTACCGTTATCGCACACTATGATCTTAGGAACTCCATATCTAAGAAAGATCTCTTTCTCGAAAATTCTACAAATTGACAATGTAGTAGCCTTGGCTAAAGGAAATATCCAACAATACTTAGTAAAAACGTCCACCACTGAAAGTATGTATTTATGACCAGAATAACTTTTAGGTAAAATTCCAATTATATCTACTGAAAGCATAACCATGGGTAAATCTACTTTTTTAGGATTAACCATCTGACCAAATGGTGCAGTTGTGCTATGTTTATAAGCCTTACAAATATCACAAGATTTGATATACAAATGAACGTCATTAAACATTCCGTTCCAAAAGTAATGTTGTTTAAGTTTTTTCAAAGTTTTATGAACTCCCAAATGACCAGAGTTAACATCATCATGATTAGACTTAATAGTCTCTACAATATGTTCTTTAGGAATAACTATTTTCCAATCTAAACGACTATCAATACCAAATTTATTTTTACAATATCTATATAAGGTTTTATCTTCTACTCTATAATTTTTATATTTAGTAGGGAATTTTTGACAATTAACAAATACTTTCTTATACCAGGGATCGTCAATATCATCCTCAGGTAAAATTATCTCTAAAGGAGTTGAAATAATAGCAGCAATTTCTATGCGAGACAAAGCGTCCGGCACTTTATGTAAAATACCTTTTTTATGAACAATATTAAATGTAAATTGTGAAATTCGAGTGGCCCATCTAGCTAATCTACCACTAGGATTATTTAAACTTAAAAGCCATTTCAAACTAGAATGATCAGTAACAACTGTAAACTCCATTCCTTCAACATAAGGTCTAAATCTTTCTATTGAATCCAAAACAGCAAGTAATTCACGCTCGGTAACACTATAATTTCGTTCACATTTATTTAACGATCTGGAATAAAATGCAATAGGATGTTGTTCACCGTCGTCATCTTCCTGACATAAAACACTACCAACACCAACAGAACTAGCATCACAATGTAAGTAAAATTGTCTTCCAAAGTCGGGACAACGCAAAACAGGGGAAGAGATCAAACTATCTTTAAGATTTTCAAATGCAACTTCAGCTTCGTCGCTCCAAATTAAAGTTTTTCTAGAATTTTTACTACCACCAGTTAGTTTAGTAAGGGGTGAAGCAACATCAGCAAATTTAAATATAAACCTACGATAATAAGAACACAATCCAAGGAAACTTCTTAATTGTTTTACAGTCGATGGACGAGGAAAATTATTGATAGCGTCCAATTTAGAAGGATCGGTATGCAAACCATCTTTATCTACTACATAACCAAGATATCTTAGTCTATCTTTACAAAATTCACACTTTTTTAAATTTACTGTCAAACCAGCGTCTCGTAGAATCACGTAGACCTTCTGTAAATACTCTATATGTTCTGAAAAAGATTGATTTACCAAAACTAGATCATCCAAATAACGAAAGAGCTTACCATCGAACTCAGGACCAAACAATTTATCCACCAATCTTTGAAGTTCAGCAGGCGCATTGGTTAAACCAAATGGCATTCTAACAAATTCAAACAAACCCTTTCCTGCAACGGCAAATGCAGTTTTCTCTCGAGAAGACTCCTCCAAACTTAATTGTAAAAACGCTTTAGAAAGATCGATAGCAGAAATAAAACGAGCGTCACGAAGACTATCTAAAATTTTAGAAGTGTGAGGCAAAGGATACGAATCCTTAATAGTCATAGAATTTAAACGACGTGAATCCAAACAAAGTCTCGGACTACCATCCTTTTTAGTAACAATAACAATTGGAGAACACCAAGGGGATTTAGAAGGTTGAATAATTCCTTCCGCAAGCATAACATCTACTTCATCATTAACTATCCTCTGCATAGCAGGGCTCAAAGAAAAATATTTATGTTTAAATGGTTCACCAACGACGTTAATTTTATGTTGTGTCAGGTGAGTATGGCCTAAACCTTTACTTTCATATGAAATATCTTTAAAAAGTGAAACAGTATCATCAAGTAATTTGTGCTGTGAGGGAGAGATTTCAGCAGCAGTTGTAATAGAACAAGTCTTAATCTCAAAATCTACATCTTTGACAAAAACAATATCCTTCCAAAGTTCCTTAGCAAGATCAAATTTAATCCAAAAGTCGAATCCTAGAATAACAGAATATTCCATGTTAGGTATAACTATAAAATTTATAAATCTAGTAATATTATCACAAGTGACTGGAATCTCCATAGTTCCCAAAGCTTTTTGTTTAGAACCATCCGCAGTATAAGTATAATTTGAAATATTATTGGAAAATCTTTTTATTTTATATCCCAAATCCAAAAATATATTATGACTATTTTGACCCAAAATACATCTATTCGATCCACTGTCCAACAATCCAGTAAATAAATGTTCACCAACAGAAAATTGTAAAAATGGCCTAGAGTCATTATTCCTAGAAAAGATAATGGATGCAGCTTTACAAATATTAAAAAATGTTTTTAAATAAGTCAACCAATCAGAGAACTCCTTTTTACAAGTTGCGGCATCAGGTTTACTTCCAACGCGATTATTAATTTTATTCATCGAGTCATCCTTAGTTTTATCAAAAACTGGAGCTCGATGCAACCTAACTAGTTTTTTGACTCCGAAGAAGTATTTTTATCCAAATTACACGATGTGCAGTGTTTCCTAATAACACCCAACTTTTTACATCCAAAACAAATAATACCAGGTATTTTAATACAGTTTTTATAACCATGTCCAACTTCTTTACATTTTAAACAAGTAATACTATCAGAATTTAAAGCACTAGAATGAAATTTATCAAATTTATTTGGTTTATAAGACTCTTTAGGTGTCTTCCTCTCTACCAATGGTTCCAACTCCTTTCCCAACACACTCAAAGCATCTAAGCTTGAAATTCTTTTACCCAAAATATACGGTAAATAAATAGGCAACATGTTGTGTTTAATAATATCTAACAATGTCGATTCAGGAATAGGTGTAACAAGACTATGTGACATATCTAATATCTCTGTAATGAAATCTGGAAGAGACTCACTAGGTTTCTGTTTACGAGTACGCAAGTCATACTCCAAAATGTAATCGTAATCAAACTTATCAAACCGTTTCAATAAAGCAACCTTAAGTTCATACCAAGAATTTATTTGAGACCGTACAGTACGAAACCATTTCTCAGCAATCCCAGCCAACAAGTCAGAAAAACATCCAATTAAAAGTGACTCATCAAAGTTTCGGTAAGTGAAGTAATCTTCCACTTTAACCACAAACTCCCTAACACACGTCTTACCTTCAAACAATATACCACTCCTTTTCAAATCCGGTACTTTAAAACTACCCTTAGGAAGGTTTCTCCTAGTCGAATCACCAACAGCATTAAAAGAAGAGAGCAAATTAGAAGCAACAACCGAAGAGTGATGAACAGGTCTTCCGTTCTCCATAAAATTATCTGAAACTCCAGGCATATCACCAACATTCGCACGAGAAACATTCGGCATCACAAGATTCTCACTCCTATCCTCACCAGTACAGGTTCCAACCGTAGTTCTAGAAGTATCCTCCTCAGGAAATTGAATAGCTCGGTCCATTGTGAAAAATTTCAAATATGTAAATTTTAAATTAAAGTTATTTTGTTTAAATTTTAAGTTTAAATTGCAATAATATTTGTAAAATTCAAAGATTTGCCATAACCACTTACAATAGCAACCACAGTATCGTACCTCAATTTATGTAACAGTAAAATAAACAAATCTTAATCACTTGTGTGATAATGATAACTGATAATGTACACAAAGCCAAATGTAACCTTATTTTTCAATTAACAAGTAATAACCAGTATTATTTTATCTTAAAATAGCTTTATAACCCTATAAGAGATACAAATAACAAAAGAAAACTTGTCTTAGTATAGCTATGTTAGACAAAAGAAAACAAATACCAAAATATTCCAACAAATAACACTAAAAGTGTTGTTCAAATTGTCCAGTATAACAATAATGCCACTTAAATTCAAATCTAAAGTAAATTCCTCAAAATATAATTAACATTTCAAACAAATATTAAGTTTACAAACAAACCATAGGTTTCAATATGTTTATTAAAATGTTCTAACAAAGCTTGCCATAAATAACCACCAAAACCACTCAAAACCACTCAAAATTATAACACAATGTACCACAATACACAAAAGTCAGGTCCCTGTTCGGCTGGCGACAAATTGTAATAGAAAAAAAAATGGGTGGAGCCACACACAGCGCCAAATTGTAATAATTTAATTTAGTTTAATTGGGGTAGCGACAATTGTAATGAAAAAAATACTAGTACGTGTGGTAAGATAATTGATTTTAAAGCCAAATATAAATTATCGTTGGGTTCGAGCCAACTAGTAACAAAAACTAACAAAATATGAGCAGGTTAACAAATCTTGGTGAACAAAGGGTTCAAAACCAACAAATAAAATAAAGTTCGGGCGCCATCACCTATAAGTAGGGTGAAATAAAATAAGATAACTAAAGATGCTCACCAATATAGCTTCAGCGGGGAGTATTAGATACTTTTAATCTGCAGGGGGGTGCCTGGAAGTCGTACTAAGGAAATAAAACTCCCTATACAGATTCAAAACTCCCATTTATTCGCCTGTTTGTGTATTATACTGTGGTAAGATAAAGAAATCTTGTGGTTTCGATTATGGTGGGGCAAAGCTTTGCTTTTTCAATACCAATAAAAGAATCTAAATTTGTTAAAACCAAAAACTAAAAGCTGACCTTCGTTCCTCCAAACGGTATTCAAAATCCAAACCAAGAATGTCCAATTAAAGTCTTCAAAATGTATTCAAACGAAGACGCATGACCTCTCCAAAACAAAACATCTATGAGTAGGCATCCATAGTCAGGGCCTCCCAAACAAAAAGAGCACGGCTTCAAAAGAAACGGCCTCCCAAACAAAAAGCGCGTTTAGCTGTAAAGGTACAAAAGAAATCGAATTAACCTCACGGAATTTTCACAGTGGTATTTCCCAAAATTTAAATAAAAACTTACCGCAAAGACAAGATAAGTCGCTTGCTTTTCCAAAAAGCGGCTTTTACAATAATGAAGCTAAATTAACCTGTAACAAAATCAATCATTCCTTGTAAACACAACCTCCAAAAACGCGGTTTCGAAAAACTCAACAACCCAACCCAAAACTTACCAAAACATGAAAATGTAATGCCGAGCAGACACCACAGACATTACAGCTACGATTTAATACGTAAAATCCCTTGAACCCTCATCATTTCAGACGATTCCAGCCGATTTGCAAAAACAATTTTCTGGTCTCTCAAAGAACCATCTTTCTAAATGTCCCACAGACAACCTATTGTCGAAATGTCAAAAATGTTCTTTTTTTTTAATTCGCGTCCTAACCTCCGGCACTCTAATGTCAATTGCCAACGAATGAATGAAAAAAGAAAGAAAAGCGCGGGAACCAAATTCGAATTTGCACAAAATGGCTTGCTTCGCCATAACATGTAAGGGAATGAAAAATGACATTACAGGTCTCTACGCTAGGGAAGACCGGTCCTTACCAGGATTTATAGGCTCTTGGTAGGCATGTGGATTCATGCCGGGAAGTGAGCGTGCCTTTAACAGCTCCGGTACCACACATGGAAATGTGGTAGGTGGCCTCTCCGCCGGCCCCAGCGAGGTTGTCGTTAGCTCCTCTTCCGAGGAACGAGTGGTGAGCGGCTTCATTGCTCCGGTACCAGTCTGGACAATCTGGTAGTGCCGTTTTGGGCACGGGGAAGCTCTCCCTTATCAGAGAACCGAAACTAGCGTTTTGGGGACACGATCTGTCTATAACTGATTCCGCACGGTAGCCCTCCGGGGTGGCCGGACGGAACAGCGGACCCATCTCTTCATACCCTAGCTGGTTATAGCTTGGGACGCTATAACATATATGCGTAGAAGTCATGGAACGGGTTGCTATCCTACTTAATTATTATAAATGTGAAAGTTTGTATGGATGTTTGTTACTCTTTCACGCAAAAACTACTGAACCGATTGCGATGAAACTTGGAATATAGATAGCTGGACACCTAGAATAACATATAGGCATTTTATCCCGTAATTCCTGCGGGATCGGGACTTATGCGGGTGAAACTGCGGGGCGCAGCTAGTAAATAATAGGTCCGATTTGTGTTTATTGTAAACAAGATTACAAGAAATGCAATTACAATCCTATTAATTTATTTTATTGTGAAAACCTAAAAGGAATTCATACTATTTTTAATACTATTATTTACATACCTATCATTTTTGATATTTCAGAAATTCATGAAGAGCAATGAAATTCTTAAGCTCACCGCAACTGTGGACCCCTCCTTGATTGGTGGCATGATTGTTACCATTGATGACAAGTATGTGGACATGAGCATCGCCAGCAAAGTCAAGAAATACACTGAACTTATCAGTGGCGCCGTTTAAATAAATTATCATCTGTTATATATTATGTTATAGTGAAATATAAGTGAAGATTGTCATTTAATCAATAGAAATATTGTATTTTATTTTAGAAAAAAAATGCTTTTTGTTTAAAAATTCAAATTCAAAGGTAGCAGCAGGGTTAATTTTTTTCGAAGTTGGTAAAAATGAAAATATTCATATATTATTTTGTTATATCAGTGACTTATTCAGTTTCTAGTAGTGTTAGAAATCCTGTTAGTTTTAGACTACCATAGCTAGAAATAACCCAAGATAATAAATAACAGTTAATTCCATAAAAGCTTATTATAATCTGCAATTAAAATCTACAACCCTCACTCAACTCATTGGCTCATCTGTAAAACTATAAATTCTATAGTTGTTCATAAACCCATAAAATATTTTGAACAAAACAAAAAATATTAAGGTTTTCATGACCCTAGTTTTATATAATTTACCCCATGTTATTGTTTGCTTGAGATAAGTGTGAAACTACATTAATTTTAAGAACACAGTTGTCTCATTATTTTTTCTTATTTTACAGGCTAGCTAGATAATTAAAAGTGTTCTATGAACTTAGAATCTAATAGACTAAGAGCCCGTGAACCCCAGACCTTCGTTATTTTTTTAAATCTGAAAGTTTGTCAGGGCATGCTCCTATACACAGGTAAGAACGCTGGACTATTATGAAGTTTGGCTTGTAGTGGCTTTGGCAGGTACAGACTTTCCTTTGTCTGGCAAGGGATTGGAACTGTCAAAAATGTCTGGCTAATGAGGAAACATCATCTACTTATTACCCAAGTATTATAAAAATCAGATAATAAAATAACGAAGGTCTGGGATTCACGGGCTCTTGCTCTATAACTAAAGTAACCATGCAAGTAGTGTTTACAAGCAATAGACCTCAGCAGAAATCTAATAAAAATAAAAAACCAATTTTGTGTCACAAAAATTTATGAGCTCTCGCACATTTAAACTAAACAGTCATACTTCTCATAACAAAAAATATACTTCACATTAATGTAACATTAATTAACATTTAAGTCATATCATTAACAAAAATAATTATTTGAGATCAATAAACATATTAAGATCTTAGGAGAAAGTACATAGTTTATCCTTCCGTTGGGGCGGCCTCTCCTTTTAGAAGGGCGTTTTCTGCCTCAAGTTCTGCAATCCTGGCTCTCGCGGCCTCTAGCTCGTCGTCTCCGCCGTCGGTACCCAAATGTTTACGAACGTACTCCAGAGCATCTTCTGGCTTGTCGGGCTCTTCATACAAACTGACCAAGACCTTGGTAAGAGCATCCATGACGCCTGCTCTCTCTAAATAACGCCGGAATTCTTCTCGTTTTGAGTCAATTGGCTATAGAAGAGAATAGAATAGGATATAGAAGAAAAAGTATATCGTTAATTTAATGCTTGGAAGAGCTTATCATAAGCTCGCTATTGCAAAGTTACGAAGGAAAACTATCTCACCTTGTATGACGACATTCTTTCTTATTTAGAAATAGAATTTCTCTTTTCACTGTACTTTGTGGTAGTGAATGCTTTTGGAGACTACAATATTTTGATGAATTTCAGAAATTCAGCAGACGGGTCCCCCAAATCGTATTTTTCAAAATTTTACGAACTGGCTGGCTGTCAGTCAAATCGTAATATCAAACAAACAAACACAGACAAATGACGGACAGGCATAACTATTTTGACAGGATGGAATGAATGACTGACGAAGAATAAGGATGGATGATTTAGTGTTGCTACCATATAAAAAATAAGGTTATCGTACACTTAGCCAAAAAAATGGACTCGAACGAAATGTGGATGTGGCTATTTAAGGGCTGTATGGATTTAAAGTTTTTCGTCAAGTAGGTAAAGAAAAAAACTGCCTTATTCGTTCATTCACCACACGAGGGCGAGGCGACGATAGTGAAATTTTGTTACAAAAGAAAAACTGAATAAAGAAGTTCTAATCAAGTTCAATAACTATCGAATAACACAAAAATGGCCCTTCACATCCCGAAAGCTCCGGGTGTACCCCAAATGTTAAAGGAAGGGGCACGGGTAAGTTTGAAACACCTACCCTTGCTTCACGATGATGCGATCATGTGCACCGGCCGTACGGTTTTATTTTCAGCTCTCTTTGCTTTTTACCTACATAAATTAAGCTGATTTCTTGTTTAACGTCGATTAATTGTGTGAAATGATTAGTCAAGCATAAAAAACAATTCATTTTCACTCAAATAAAATTAGTAAAATCTCGTCTCTTTCTGTAGCCATCAATCAAAAAGACCAAAGAAAAATTTAATACCTTTAGATATTGTCTTGTTCTAGCAATCAATCTTAAAATATTTGTAGCCAATCAAAACGAATAATTTCTTAACAACTATTGAAAACTACGAAATTGGTATTTTATAACCTCTGACAGAAAATTCATATTGCTACTGTTTATTTCAGCTCAATATTATTGTCTATGTACCCTGTTTCAGATGTTCTCTGGCCTAGAAGAAGCAGTCTATCGTAACATAACTGCTTGCAAACAATTTGCCCAAAGTGTCCGTTCCGCCTACGGCCCTAATGGCATGAATAAAATGATCATCAACCACATAGACAAGCAATTTGTGACCAGCGATGCCGGAACCATAATCAGGGAATTAGATGTAGAACATCCCGCTGCTAAATTAATGGTTCTAGCTAGTCAGATGCAGGATGCTGAAGTCGGAGATGGCACTAACTTTGTTATTGTCTTGTCCGGAGCTCTCCTAGAAGCGGCTGAAGAGCTTCTGAAACTCGGCGTGACAACGAGCGAAATAGCTGACGGTTATGAGCAAGCTCTGGACAAATGTCTTGAAATTCTCCCCGAGCTTATCTGCCATGAAATCAAAGACTATAAAAATGTTGAGGAAGTGACCAGGGGCATTATACCGTCGATCATGTCTAAACAATATGGTTATGAAGATTTCATAGCTGGTCTTGTTGCTAAAGCTTGTGTGGGGATTTTACCTGAGAAAACTACTTTTAACGTTGATAATGTTAGAGTATGCAAGGTATGACAATTATTATAAATGTTTTTGTCACATCTCTACATAGTATAAAACAAAGTCACTTCCTGCTGTATGTCCCTATGTATGCTTAGATCTTTAAAACTACATGACAGATTTTTATAGAGTTATTCAAGAGGAAGATTTATATGTATAATATATGCCTTGTGTGAAGCCGGGACGGGTCACTAGTTATGGATATAACTCAGTTTGAAAGCATAGTGTATTTTCTGATCCAAATCAGGCATCTGTGACATCTTATTGCCTGACCCTATTTAGAAACCCCTTTAAAAAAAGAAATGGCTGTAATTATCTGTACTGATAAATAAAATTAATGAAGTAAATTATATAATTACAGATCCAAGGAGCTGGTATTCTCCAATCTGAAGTGTTATCGGGCATGGTGTTCAAACGCCAAGTTGAAGGCGATGTTTCAAATGCAACCAAGGCTAAAGTAGCAGTATACAACTGCCCCGTTGACATTACACAGACTGAGACTAAAGGCACAGTACTTATTAAATCAGCTGATGAGTTACTCAACTTCAGTAGGGGTGAGGAATCCCTCCTTGAGAAGCAAATCAAAGAGATTGCCGATGCTGGTGTGAAAGTTGTTGTCGCGGGTGCTAAGTTTGGCGATATGGCTTTACATTTCCTGAATAAGTACAATTTGATGGCTGTCCGTCTTAATTCCAAGTTCGATATTCGGCGTCTTGCTAAGACTATCAATGCTACTGTAAGTATAAATAAATACATGACAAGTTATTTTTATTAATAATTTGCAAAAGATGTTGTAATTTGTGTATAGGCTCATTTCTGCAACTAGCCCTATTCTATTTATCAAAAAAGAAATCCAACACTTTTCTTATAAATTTTGCCTGATGGAACTAAAGTTTTATACATATTATTTTTATATTATTATTTTATATTTATATATTTAATCTCAGAGTATGTACCTAAATGAATAAGGTACTTATACATTGAAAAATCTGGTGAGATAGTGGTCATACACTCATTGTATAAAAACAAAAAATATAATTGTTTCTGTAGTTGAAATCCAGATCCTAACCTATCCAAATTATTTGATTCCAGGTACTACCAAGATTAACATCTCCAACGGCCGAGGAACTTGGCTACTGTGACGTTGTAACAGTGGAGGAGGTTGGTGACACTCGTGTGGTGGTCTTCCGCATGGAGAGCTCGGAGTCTCGCATCTCCACAGTGCTCATTAGAGGGGCCACTGAAAACTACATGGATGACATTGAGAGAGCCATTGATGATGGTGTTAACACTTTCAAAGGCATCGCGAAAGACGGAAGGTAAGTACAAAGACTTGGTGCCTTTGTGCAAGATAATGACATGAAGTATTTAAATTTTGCTACAAGATTTTGTGAAATGCTATTGAAGTCTTTAATCATCTTAATGAGGTGCAGAATAGCTTAGCTATACATAAGCTATAAGCGCAATACACACTGAGCCCGCCGGGCCGCCGACACAGCCCGCCCACACAACCCGGCGGCCTATTATGAAAAGAAACATGTCGCCAACATGAGCCCGCGCGTGTTGCCCGCCGACACGTCGCCACGCCCGCCGGCGGCTTGCGTACGCCTGCGCTCAGTTGCCCGGCGACGCGACAAAATTTTCCGACTTGCAATAAGTGAAGCCGCCAACTAGCCCGCCGACAAAAAGTTGCCGACATAGGTCGGCGGCTCGGCGGGCTCAGTGTGTATTGCGCTATAAATAGATTAACACTTTATTTGATCAACACCACTTTACAATAGTACCTATATTACATAAAAAAATAAACTAAATAAATCTTGTACAAAAAGGCCTTATCGGCCCAAAATAATAAGCTCTTAATTAAGTAATTGATATGTATGCAAATAAAAATAAATAAATAGAAATAAAAAAATTATTTTTCAAGGAAAAATAGCATTCAAAAATTTTCACTTGCGGCGAGGCTTGAACTCGCGTCTTTGGGTCAGTACCCCAACGTCTATTCCAACTAGACTACGCAAGCTCACGTCTCGTGCAGCGAAAACTTCCAATGCCATATTCTCCTTTGATTGTTTACGATTAAGGCTCGTTAAAGCGCCATCTATCTAACGCTACAGGAACAACTTTCCAGTTGTTTACACCTGCGTCGTAATGGCGACGCAGGTGACGCGATGGTTAACGAGCCTTAATCGTAAACAATCAAAGGAGAATATGGCATTGGAAGTTTTCGCTGCACGAGACGTGAGCTTGCGTAGTCTAGTTGGAATAGACGTTGGGGTACTGACCCAAAGACGCGAGTTCAAGCCTCGCCGCAAGTAAAAATTTTTGAATGCTATTTTTCCTTGAAATATGAATTTTCTAAATAAAATAGCCTTGAGCTACATACAAAAATTAATAGAAATTTAAATAGAAATAAATAAATAAATGAAATACCAGATTTCCTGAGGAAAAAACAATAATAGCCTAACCAATTTAGAACTTGGATTAATATTTCTGAACAAACTTTAGTCCGGTCAAATTAGACCAAAAAATAAGAGTAAAGTTACATAAATTCCCACCAAGCTGAAAATCGGTGAGATTGTTTAAAATATCATTAAAAATAAAATTTGAAAGTTCCCCATCTTTCCCCTGCGAGGAAAAAATGTTATTAAAGGTCAAAGAGTTTTTCGCGGTTTTCAGCAAAACGGTAAGTTTTATCATAAAAATACCTCAGACAAAAGTTGTAGATCATAAAATTATCTACAAAAATTTATTAATACTTTTTTTCTACGAGCCACCGTTTTTGAGATATAACAATTCAAAAAGTTGTAAAAGTTTTATAAATAAATAAATTATTAAATATTTTAACATATATTACAACTATAGAAATGTATACAGCGTGTTTTTACCAAGGGATGAGAATACTAGCGGGGGTGTAAATTCTGCCCTTGACGGTGACAGCAATAGGTCTGAACTATCGAAAAGCAAAAATAAATATTTCCATACAAAAACTTAATACTTGAAAGTTCGTACGTGTTTGAACAACCCTATCTACCTACTGTGGTCTATTTTGTGGCGCGTCGCGCGTGGCGAGTGGCGACACAGTAATCGTAGGTAAATACCAACCCGTGAATCGAGCTCAAACTATTATTATTATTACAGTATTTTTTCAAACCACAACTTCTAAAACTTATGCCTTCGGGGAAATAATCAATCGGAAGCAACCGCAAGTGTGTGGGGAGCCTTAATGATTTAGTTTTTCGGATTAACCAATCAGCGAAGTCCACAATGCATTTCAAGGAAAGTTCATGGACACGCACACAAAGGATCCTTTTTTCAGTTTCAATAACAAACTTCTCTTTTAGAGATCGGTAAGAAAATGATTAAATGAACCACCTACTGTTTTGTTTGATACATAGGCGGCTTCTCATGGGATGCTTAAGGAGTAATTTACTTATTGAAAACTTCGGAACTAACCTGCTTGTCATATCACCACTCACCGGCCTAAGTCGTTGCTCGCAAGCGGTCGCGGCATCGTTACGATACCTAGGCCGGTGTAGCCACTAAGCATGATAATCTGAATGGGACTGATTCTCCGACACTGAATTTTCTAAGTACCTTGAAGTAGGTAGGTACCTAGTACATACCTACACCGCAACGTCACTCACAAACTCACAATGGAAGATAGTGCAGTGGTCCTACCCCCTACGTACGAAGCTTTATCAATTCAAAATAGTTACAACCTAATTAAAAACCTCCTACCTACTTGGTTTGTAGTCGGTTTAAAATTACAAATCACTTTACAATAGAATTTAAATATTCTACCGAACCCTGTTTACGTACAAACAGATCACGGCCTACGGACGAACCGCAAGCGCGACCCATTCATCTATCGGTGCGAGGTCAGTACCGCCGAAGATGATACTTTCTCGGTCGGCATCTTAGATAAAGACATAAATAGTAGATACGGTATATTCTAACATTGCGTATTCGAAAAATGAGCTAGAAACACCTTCTTAATTTCAAAAAATATTGTATTTAAAAACATTTATTGTCTTTAAGAATGATTCAGGCATTTGTAAAAAAAGCAAAAAGGCATTCTTATGGATGTCAAAAAGATGATCGCAGTGTGACACCACGCGCTCACGCGGCAACGGTTCGACATACGACTGAGGCTAGTGCGTCAGGTAGACGCAGTTTTATTGTCTCGTTTTTCGAGACTAGGTACCGTATCTTTAGTTTTTTGTTGTAATCTAAGGTCGGCACACCGCTCGCGTTGTCTCGGTCGGTGAAAGAGATAGCTGCGCATGCCGTGCAATACCTACTTAGACCGCCCGCGCCGCGCGAGTACTACAAACAAGTACCTACTGTCACATACACTACAAACGGTTAGCGCGTTAGCTCTCTCTACAATAACAACGTTAGATCCAAAGGTCAACCACATGAAACATTAGCCTACGTAAAATGTTCGTCAGTTTTGTAGGTAGGTCATAGGTATGTTTTTGGATGATTTGATAGACAGTGGATCACAGCAGCACAGCTCAGGCTCAAGTAGCCAGTTGGTGGTTGATATGATAAACCTCTTAGCCGACTTATCCGTGTTCCGATACGTAGGTTGGTGCAGCCACTACGTAAGACAAAATGTCTTAACTACGTGTTTATGTCTAATTGTGCCTAAAGTTACTCAATATTGATAAACAAAAAAATTACAAAAGGCGACCTTTCTGCTGAAACGATGTCTTCCAGGCAACTTACTAGGTACGTAGGTATTCGTTGAAAAACACAAAACACTAACAATTTGTTATAGGTAGGTACTACCTACTCTACCTACCTGACGTAAGCGTAGATGCGCCGTACTGCCATAGTAACACGAACAGCTGATTTTAGGGCTGCCGCATGGAAAAGTTTCTAATATTTACCCGTAAACTTTGAACCTTCATAACTCCTAAACCATTTGAAATGTCGATATGGGGTTTTCACCCCAAGGGTGAGGGCATCAAGGCGAAGGTCCACGCTTCGGATTAAATCCCCCTCCCCGGAGCACATTGTATATACGTGGCGTACTCATGCATATTATGACGATTACAACTTTTACAACTTTTTGAATCGTTATATCACAAAAACGGTGGCTCGTAGAAAAAAAGTATTAATAAATTTATGTAGATAATTATGATCTACAACTTTTGTCTGAGGTATTTTTATGATAAAACTTACCGTTTTGCTGAAAACCGCGAAAAACTCTTTGACCTTTAATAACATTTTTTCCTCACAGGGGAAAGATGGGGAACTTTCAAATTTTATTTTTAATGATATTTTAAACAATCTCACCGATTTTCAGCTTGGTGGGAATTTATGTAACCTTGAATGTCTAACTTGACCGGACTAATAATTATAACACTTCTATTCTTCCATAGGGAGTTTATAAGATGAAAACACACTATGGAATTATAGGGATTTCTCTATGTAAAAAAAAAATAACTGTCCCAAAGCTGACATAATCCAAAACCGAATTATTATTACAAATACAAGCATGTTGTCCACATTTGTTCCAGGTTTGTCCCCGGCGCTGGCGCGGTGGAGATCGAGTTGGCTCAACGACTCCTGCAGTACGCAGACACTCTGCCCGGCTTGGAACAGTACGCCGTCAGAAAGTTCGCGGTGGCTCTCGAGGCTTTCCCACGGGCTCTGGCCGAAAACACCGGCGCCAACGCCACTGATGTTGTAAACAATATTTACAAAGCGCATAAGGTATGTAAAAAGTATTAAGTAAATATAGAAAATGTAGGTCTAGAAGTCTAGAACCACCATTCTACCTCAAACTTACTACCTAACATAGGTTTATGGAGTCAATTGTCACACAAAGGAGGTCGGCTGAATTGGGCGGAGATAGACAAGTTATTCGATATGTTCATAAAATATTTTGTATTTTTCTTTATTTTATGGGCATTTTAGATTTTTCCTACAACTTCGGAATGATTTTTTACCATAAAATCGTAAAAAACCTCAATAAAAATCTACCATTTTCGGTCCTTTCAGATATGGCAATATTCCAAAAGTTACCTTTTATTTAAACGATTGCTGTGTCGATAATCGAATGATTTTGAATCAATAATAATGTACCTAAATAATCCGTTGTCTTCTTTGTTTTGGTTTCAATTATTATCGTAACTATTTATGAACGACGTTTTATTGGACTCGATAATAATAATTCAATGAATAAATGACTAGAGAACTATGAGAAAATGTTTTAATAATTTAATAAAAATCGATTTAATAATCGATGTCAGATCGATATTGTATCTGTGGCAGATGTTCGAGTGTTTGATTGACAGCTCGCTTTCTGTCATTCTTGGGGATTTTGTGTTCGGTGTATTTTTGTATGTTTTTCGAGTTTTTTTCAAATCGACAACCTAGTGCTACGTTTACGGACTGATTGATCTTGCTCACACGACTAAACTTGGCATTCCTGGATTTTGTTTGGATAACTTGAACGATATACCTACTTATTACATTAATTTTAAGGTTATTAAATTGACAATTAGTTGATCAAGTGAAATTCCAAATATCTCACTATTCCGGAGTTTTGAGTTAGAAAAACAGATTTTTGTATAATTAGTAATAAATCTAGATTCCAAACTGCTACTGTTCATCTCAGTTCACCTTCCGCCCAAGGTTCTATGAAGAGTTGCCGATCTCCTTTTAACCTTGGGAAAATCAATTCATATGGCGTAGGAGAAAATTTCTATATTCGTCAAGCTGGTATCTGTTTTTAATTTAATTTATCCTTTCTTCTAGGATGGCAACAAAAACGCAGGATTCGACATTGACTCTGAGAACAATGGCGTGTGCGACGCAAAAGAGAGGAACATCCTAGATCTTTATCTCTTGAAATTCTGGGGCATCAAGTACGCGGTTGGAGCTGCCACTACGATACTCAAAGTCGACCAGATTATCATGGCTAAGAGGGCCGGAGGACCGAAACCTAAAGCCCCAGGAGGTGCTGGAAGTGATGATGAATCCTAAGTTAATAAGGTGGAGAATCCCGCCCACAAGTTTGCTTAGTTGGCGCAAACATTAGATACTTGCATCGACTATAAACTTGTTGGCGTAATCCGAGGCCTTCATAGATTTTAATTTCTGTGCATATGACATATGCACTTGTCCGCACACCATACAAACTAACCTAAGCTACATAATGTGCAGTATTCTCCGTACATACAAAAGATTGTTTCATGCTTTGGTTTAGTTATTCGAACTACTCTTTCACACAAGTATTAATATAGGAAACACGCTAGTTTATGTTCAGACTTAGAGAAATCTTATGTTGCTAATTGTTTTCTGTGATTTTATTATTGGTCACATTAAGTAACTTAATGCTTTTACTTGGTACTAGTTGGTATCTACTAATAGAATTTATTTTAATTTATGTTAAACATCTCTATGTATTTTGTGTTGCTTTTCTGGTGACCATTTTGGAATAATAAAATATGTATTTTAATTAAATGTGTTTTGATTTGCTTTTTTGGCTGCGCTTTCACCAGAGGTTTGCAAGAATGCACATAATGTGTTTGTTAGAACCAAAATAATCGCTCTATTCCCCGGCTCCTTTTTGTATAAGTTAGTTTTTTACTATTTTGGTACAATAAAGCATTAATATATCTATTTCACACATTCATAGCTACATACAGTACCCCACACCTTACCTTGCACATCTCTGATGGAAACGTAGCTTTATTTTTATAGTCCTACACGATGACACACTACCTAAAACAGCACACATATAAAGAAATTATTCGTCCCAATAATAATTAGCAAAATTTCACACGTGGGAAATTAAGAACTTGGAACTAGTCGCCGACATCATTCGTGCATGTGTGCTGTACTGTAGGTGTGTGTGGTCGATTTAGGTAAAGTGTGTGTCATCGTGTATTTGAGGTTTATCAGTTTACGTTCAAATAATAAAAGTAAAAATATGCAATGCGCAATCCTTTATTTTATGAATGATACAATTTTAAAAATAGACAAGTCACAGTTATGTATGTAATGCAAGTAAATACAAGTATTTATAGGATAACTTAAAAATTAGTGCAATATGTTCATACTAAAATACTTTTATATCTAATTTATGTTCTGTATCTAACTATTCGAGAGAAATACATGAAAACAATTCTCGCGCATACAATGACTAAGCGACTATGGTAAGCGACTTTACAAACTAAACATCGCATTTTAAAAAATAAAGATAGTCGCCGTCAGTGCAAGATAGCCGCTTTTGTTCGCAGAAAAAAGTCTTCACGTAAGCATTTGCTAATTTAAGGGGAAAGTCTACCTACTCGTTTCTCCATACAAATTTTACAAACTTATTCGACCGTTTTCTTCCTGGATAAAGACGTTAGTGAAAATATGTTTATGCCATAAACCCTATATCAGCCATGATGATTTTTTTTATGAAAAACATATTTTTATGCATAAATTCTAATTTTTCTAAATTGTATACCTACCTATTTTAATTAGAAAATGAGAAAAACTAAAACGTAGGGGCATGGTCATGGCAGATATAGGTTTTATGGCATAAACGTATTTGCTCTAATGTGATTATTCAGGGAGGAAATTGTCCACTACGTTTGTATAGAGGAAGAGTAGGTAGAATTTCTTATTAAGGCGCATTATCACGCCGCGCCAACTTTTTTCAATTGGCGTGTTAATGCTTTTTTATTTTTCGTAGAAGTGCGCTATAGCACTGGCCCGATTTTAGCTACTACGTTTACAATACAAAAATGTCTTGCATTCTTGCACCTACTTTTATAAACTAAATCCATTTCCATCTAGCAATTTCCTAGAAACTACATCACAGGTTGACTCCCGCTACCTTATCAAAAAAGGGGCGGGACGACGCGACAAATATAATACTGTTCGCTAAGAAAAATTAATACAAGTAAAATAATATATTACTTACGCTATATTTATTGAATATAGCGTATGTAGGTAGGCGATTTGAATTGTGTCGTAGCGTAGGAAAGATCACTATTCAGTACTTAGTGCAATATGCGGGAGTGGGTCTTCTGTACTTGTGTACATTATGTATTCTGTGCCTAAGTAGTAGAACACAAGTAGGTAAATGTACACCAAATGTAAACATGTTTGATTTCATGTGCGATATACGATTGTCTACTTTTCTTCATTACAGAAATGCACACATACAGCCCAAGCGCCAATATGAGTTCCACAAAATGTGCGGGTTCCTCAAAAGGCAATTGTACCATGTGGCTAAAGCTTCAAATACACGACGCCACTTAGAGTGACACTTAGTGAAACAGACTGACTGAAATAGGCCACACCTACGGCACACATAAACATATAAAGAAAATCGTGCATGTGTGCTGTAGGTGTAGTCTAAATAACATACTAAAAACAAGCAGACTTGCTTGTTGACTTCCTTGATTATTTGTGTGTTATTTTATAGTTATATGTTTATAAAAATAGAATACATATTCGACAGCATGAGCTGTAGTCTAATTTAGTATGCTTTAATGACATGCAGCAGTGATACATATTTGGCGTAGACAGAGGAACAGAATGGACTAGACACTATTTAACAAATAGATAGACAGATTAATGCTTTAGTTGCATATCAAACAATTACACTTAGTATACATCAAAAGTAAGGCAAATACACAGAAAGATAGAACACACAGATACTTGGATTGATTGTGACATGATCAACAAGAGGGAGCGCATCCGCGTATCGGTTTTATCAAAACTTTGAATTTTACTTGATTTTTAAATTAAATTCATATAAAATAGCTTTATTTCAAATTGACACAATGCGGTGCGTAATCTCAGTTACAGAAAGCCCCCTATCGCTATTTCAGTCTGTGATACGCTGAGAGCTGGTCCATTTATGTTCCCCGTCTACGGTATTTATTGGCACATTAACTTGGGGCAATATTTTATTTTCTTTTAATAGTAGGTACTGGTACTAACGTACAAGTTTACGAATAACAATTACTATGAGAGTGCTTTGCACACGTTTCGCTAATTGACAATGATTTTACGTATTTTATTGCATTACCATATTATCGAGGCTTAGCATGTCTAGTTTTATGTCTATATTCAAATAATATTGTAAATGTGATCTAGGGATCGGTACTCCGGTACAGTCAGTCACAAAACTGGATATCATATGATCTAATATTATATAGAGATTATAGAATGAATGTTTGTTGGACGTAATCTTCGAAATTAATAAAATTATTTTGATGAAACTTGATAACTTGATACATCGAATCCTTGGGAGTAACAAGAGCTATTTGTTTTCCGATATTTCCACGAATTCAAAAAGTAGTCTTACTAAAATTTTGGTAATTAAAATTCCTGATTGAATTAGAAATTCAACCTAAAGGTATATTAACATATCCAGTATTGGTTTCCGACTGTAAATTTGTTACAACTAACACTACTAAACCATGAAATATAGTTTGTAAGTAACTGTAGAACTGGATTAAGGACACATATAGGTTTTATTTATTCTGAAATTCCATGAGGAGAATTGATATTTACGTAGGTGAAACTAGTACTATATGTGTAAACTATTACTAACTCCTTAATGAACGAGTGTAGGAATAACTAAAATAAAGTAAATAACTAACAGAAGTTATCTGAGATCATACTAAAGCAATGAATGCAATAACATGTGCGAAGTTATATAAACCAACGCTTTGTTTGTTAAAAGTTAGCAAACTGCGCGAGCGCTTGCGCAAAATCATACTGATTTGTTTAATTCATCTATGTAAGTACAAGCCAATATTTTATACAGTATACAGTCAAGTAACAAAAATGAATATTCATCGAATTTTTCATTTTTAAATTTGCTATTGTTAAACATCAATTGAAACTTCAAGATAGAAAAAAACTGCCGCTAAAACAGGGGAATCGTGGTGGTAAGAACGCATAGTGAATTCATTCTATCAATAACAATAAAAAAAATACATTGGAAATTCACTTTTGTTATCGAATGTACTACACAAAGTGTTCTACATACGTCGCGCGTCAATACATACCGAATATAAACGTCTAAACATGTTAATAAAATAATAATAAAAAGTAAAATAAAAAGGACTAAAATAACTTAAAAATATAATTACAAAATAAATTCGTATTTTATATAAAATTTCTAAAACAGTCTTTGAAGCGAGCACTATATTATTTTAATTGGACTGTTTTGCATTTAATCAATTCGCAAGTAAGGAATGCTATGAGCCTTGTTTTTAGAGCCAATAAGAGTGATTCACAAAATCAAGTTGATAAATCATGAAATCTGAATGTACCACAGTGCTATTTAGGAGGAAAGTCTACCTACTCTTTCTCCATACAAACGTAGTCGACTGTTTCTCCGTAGATAATGACATTAGAGCTAAAATATTTATTTATACCATAAATCCTATATCTCCCTATGTTATGTTTTTATTTTCTTTTCTAATTAGAATAGAAATAAAATTTAGAAAAAAAAAAACAAAACGTAGGAGCATGGTCATGGCTGATATAGATTCTTTATGGAATAAACATATTTTTTCTAATGCCTTTATCCGGGGAGGAAACAGTCGACTACTTTTGTAAAGTTTGTATGGAGAAAAGAGTAGGTAGACTTTCCCTCACACGGCCATGTTTCAATAATTAAAATTTTTAATGCATTACATACTAATAATTGTTTGCCGTTTTTATCTCGACAAAGATATGTAAAGTACACTAACACAACTTAATTTTTTGTCATAATCTTCTAAGTTATGTAAAAAATAGACATTTTATATAACGAAGACATTGAATAAAACTAAACACGCGTGAAAGACAACTCTGTCCGGACTTAACTTCGAAAAATATCTTTCTAATTATTCTATGAAAATTGATCTTTGATACATGGTTATTGAATAATTACTAATTAGTCACCAAACCAGTTGAAGACTACAACAATTGCAATTGGGTTAGGTATTGACCTACAAGCAAGTATTTGATCGAACAAGGCAGTTATGCTTCTGTATTCGCTAACTCGTATGACTCGATTAACGAAAGAGTGTCCTTTAATGAATACCAGGTGTGTCTGGCAGTTTCACTCTTGAAAGTCCAGATCCTGTGGAAATTTAGAAAAATCCTTCCTTATCGGGTGCCTACATCATATAAAGAACACACTCTCCAAATTTGGTGGTGGTGACGTAAGTCGTCAGATTGGTACTAACTATAGTATCATCATCGGAGG